>JAQIVE010000477.1:0-36917 GCA_034698285.1 Sminthurinus bimaculatus
CGATCTATTTCAGTCCCAGAGCCCAGATGATTTCACCTGGTAATACGCAATAAAGTTTAGACACCATGGGGCTTATACAGAAAAACATCAAATGTGTATGTATAACAAAGCGAAAACTTACCATCATATCCCAGCTGTACCCGTAAAGACCTTGAGTCCAATTGTTGTACCCCTGTTTGAAAATTATAATTATTTTTATACAGTAAAGTTCTGGCATATTTCTTTCATGTTCGTCGTTACACATATGTATTTAGACGTGTGGAAAAATCAAGCACAAAGCACAATGCATCATGGATATTATTAGCATTTGACTTGGAACACACAAACGATAAAATGAAAAGTTTCAAAATACTCGGGATTAAACGGGATTTTTGTTTGTAAATCTGTTTTTACTTTACCAACCTTTGTGATAGAATGAGTGAAAGGCAGGAGTATTTGGATTGTACAGTAGATCAGCATGAGACCAACTTTCCACCACCGTTTCCCATTATCGCCTTTCTCCGCCTTCTCTCCGCCTTTCTTTTTACATTTGCATATACATTCACCTTTTCCTTTGCCTTTGCCTTGGCCTCGGATTGTCATGGTGGTGGGCTTTTGATCTTCTGTTTCAATTTGAGTTTCAGTCTCTACTTCTTCATTTTGTGCGGGTTGTTGTTCGTTGAAGCTTTGCCTACTCTTCCTCCTGTATTTTGTACTATAGAGTATAGAGATAAAGAATACTTACATAGATATACATTATGCATACAAGTATATCATAAAGATACGCTTATCATGTATTATAAACACACGAATTATCACGATTATTATGTATTTAAGTATAATATTGGGTGGGGAAAAAATAAATTGCCGTTTTGTTCAGGTTTTTCTAGAAAAAAGTCCAGGGTTCTAGAGTGTTCCATTGTATATCATATCTACATGGCATACAAAGATCTACAAGATTCGATTATGATCTTGTCTGTTAATTCCTGTTAGGTGTAAATAATGAACAATCGTCCAACACATTTTACCAAAAGTATTTTTTAAGAGTTTCAAAACCGTAACTCAGCTAGTTAGGATTTACGTGATATCTGTCATGGGAGAGGTCAAGACTCAAAGAACCTTCCAGCAGTGTGACTGCAGCTCAACTGGTTTCGCAAAACAAACTGTGGTACCGAATATTCCACCTGGACTTTCAGTAATTTTTGATCATTTCCAAGAGTTGCTGTAAACGGATCCAGGATTAGGTTCCTGATCTACAACAAGCAAGCTTGGATGCTTTCATAGCACCACCAAAACCCATCTGCAGAAAGCCCAAAAATGTTCCAAGTACTGCTTTTGTACAATGTATGATTGGACTAGTACCCTGATCAGCCAACTTCTGGAAAATGTTATTGTATTTTCCCAGGATTTTTGATAGGTTCACTCCTTTAGTTACTGGCGCTTAGACGTGAGTCTTTTCTGCTTACTGCGCCAGAAAGCGCTAGTGGCTAACAGAAGGCTAAGTATCAAAATTGAATCCGAAGGTGAACCCTTCTCAACCAATTAGATGGTGACGGTTAAGTAAGGCGTGGATGGAATCGATTATTGGAAAATTTTATCTTTTATCATGACAGTCATCAGGGACACTTGAACTACTGATTTGCAAACTCTCAAGATAAAACTCGCAGATGCAAGCTCAAGGCAGCACAAAATAGTTTTCTGCGTGATGGTGCAAGGTCCAATGTACAATGATCACTAACAGAAAAAATTATAGGAACTCAAACGGAAAGTGGTTCCTCATCCACCGTATTCTCCAGGCCTTGCACTGACTGACTACCATCTAAACCGGCCAATTAAAAATAGTATACGGGGAAAAATTTTGTCACGGAAACTGATCCCCGAAAATTTCTTTAAAATTTTTTCGACTCATAGTCCCAACAGTTCTAGACTAAAGGGATCCATTCCATGCCTGCATGTTGGTAGCAAGTCGTAGATAGCAATGATGCCCATACCACTTAACAATAGTTCTTATATTAAGAATAAATCATAATAGAAGTTTGAAAGAAAAACGGCAATTATTTTTTTCCCCACCCAATAATGGAGCAGCATGGACACACACAGTGACAAACTCACTCACTGTATCTACTTTTTCTCTGTTTGTGTACTGTGTATGCATAAAGTATTTATATACTTGTACTGCCACATGAACGTCTGTGTAAAAAGTCCAGATACTCGTCTCTATAGAAAATCAACAGAGATGGGACACTGGGAGATCTGAAGAAACGAAAACGAAATGAAAATCCCAACTTCAAATATAACTTGTCTCAGAGCAAAAGAAAAATACGGAGGAACGAAGAAGAAAGTAAGTACCTATAGGTAGATAGTAACTAGATAGATATGCATGCATGTATGTTTATAAGTTCAGCTCTAACTGTATGTGTGTGTAAAAGAGCTCTAAATTTTCAAATCTAAGCCATGCTTTTCGTACTCTTTGCAACCAGACTACATGCTTTTCCTCCTTCGTATGTCTATTGTACAAAACACCGTATATACATACACAGTGACTACACACGAGGACGAGAAAAAAGGAAATAAAAGAAGTAGTTTTTTATTAAGCTAACCCATCTGTGCACTTTGTCAGCATAAATCCTACGGCCTCTTCTTGGTCCTGGCTCTTGATAAAACGAAAGGAAAAAAGAAATGAAAACGAAATGAAAATGAGCCCGCTATGTATATTATACAATACACATCTATTACATATCTACAAATTATTATGTAGTCCTGTACATGACGAGACACTGATTCTAGTTTTTTATTAACACAAGAATTTTTACTCCTTCCTCAACTCTTATTTTCTCATTAAACATCTCCGGTTTCTTTTAATTGTATAATATTGACTACGATATCTACAACGTTATCGAGTATCTATACGTAGTTAGATACAGCAACTATGATGCCAATTTTCTCTCCATGTGCATGGAGAATTTTCGTCAGTTAAAATTTAGATAATGTAGTTATTACTTTACCATTAAAATGCTCTGATTTTTGTGCAACGGCCAAAATGTCTTGAACGTTTCTGCTGAAAAATCACCACTCGCCATTAAATTACATACTTTGTGTCCCGCACAGTAATAAATATAAATAGAGATAATGGGAGAGCTCAGAGTTCGGATTTCATAACTCAGATTACAAAGGATGGATACCAGCATACATATTTGTAAATGATAAGAACAATGATTGTTTTTATATGTAGGTACCACACATCAACTCGACGGGGTCTCACACAGGAACCATGTTTTGTTTTTCTTGTGATGGAGGAATCGAATTACAGGAATTAATCAATTTGTAATGTAGCGACATCATTGACAGTTGACAATCTCTTTAGATACATGTACTGTATTACTTTTAGGTATAAAAAACAGCAACCTACTGTGCATTATGACATTCCTATCAACATACATACATGTACAGATTACACATATTATGCATGCAGTAGACCGTTTCAACTGAATAATTGCAGAATATTGAGAGTCGAGAATGAGCTTAGTCGACTTGTCCCAAGTTTTCATACACATACGTACATACAGAGCTCCTCTTAATTTCTCATCGTCAGTGTGGTCTGATCTACAGCTAAAACAAAGAGGTGGTGGATAAAACAAGAAAAGAAGAAGAATATAATATAATGCATCTGTAGATGTATAGAGAATAGATACGAGAGACAAAGAACAAAGACACTGGTACTTGTCTTGAGTCAAACGTTCTAGTTAAAACTTTATGAGGAACTTTGAACACAGCGCTACAATTTATGTGTGTATGTGTATCTATATGTGTGTGTTTTACACGCTTACTGATACAAACTCACTCACAGTACGGATACATAATAAAGCAGTCTAAATAATGAAACGACGACCAAAGTGAAACAGCACAAGAAGAAGAAGAACAAGAGAAAATTTAAATCCAAGACAATTCTCATAGGACAAAACTCTTTCGCTGTCTTTGAGCCTCCCGTTTAAAGACCTTAAAAACCAGCAGCAGTCAAAGCAAAAGAAGAGAGACTTGACAAAGGGCGAAAAAACCAGCCTCCTTGTTTCAAACAAGAAAGAAACTCACTCATGTATCTGAAATCCCAAGGAGAAAATAGAGGAAAAGTGCCTAGTACTGATATAAATACTAATATGCATCGTATAGGCGTACATTGATGTGTGTAAAGTAAAATAAAGGATGAGGATGAAGCTCCACAGCGAAAACTACTGTCACAAGGGAAAGAGGCGTTTGAAATCAAGTTATTTTATATATATATATATATGTACAAGTACAATTGTAGTACCAGTCGGTACATATAAAATTGAACTCTCTGTCGTTGTTTTTCTGCCTCTCATCCAGTTCGCAATTTTCATGTATGCATGTACATATAAGCTATGTAGGTTGCCTAAAGATATTCCCATGCTAATATTTATGCATTTATATTATCCTTGGACCAAGTCTAGACAAAACAATATCCGCAATGTAGTTTTCAGACATTCAGAAACGTATTTATAACGTTGTCTTTTGTCCAGGCTTTATGTATAACCAAAATGTGTGTGTGTATATACTATGAGCAGTATTGCATGTACCAGCAATACAGTTATAAGTGTATAATGGAAATATCCAGACAGCGTACATAACGTTTGAGTTTGAGTAAAGTCAGTTCACATGATTATGATATAAATATAAACTGTGTAAAGAGTAGAGAGGATGAGGAGATGAGATACTCAATTAAAAATTAGACTCAAGAGTGGGACGACTGATCATGCATACATTAATTTAATGCTCAAAAATCCTCTAATGAGAATCAGCAGATAAAAGAGAGTCTGTTTTGTGTAGGAAGAGTAAAAGGGTATTTTTTGCATTGGGCCTCTTTCTTTCAACTTGTCGCTCGTTTTCAATTTTCTCCTGCTTCTCCCCCTTCAGCAACATGACAGCAACACCATCCCAGCAACAGTCTAAGGGGCCAAAACTAATTCTAGAATGAAGCTGAATGGGACAAAGACAAAGTTTTCATGGTGTGAGATCCTTTAAGAAATTTCAAGTGGATTATTACACATAGAAGCACTGTATATCTAGCTGTCTGACAGCAAAGAGCAACTTGTTCACTGTGTATGTATGTATGTATGTATACGTAATTAATAATAAGTTGCCGTTTATATAGCACATGCTTTAGCGTCTATTATACGTACATGTTGTCTAATTTGTTATCTTGATGTAATCCAGTTTGACATTAAAATCATCTCCAGACGAAACTAAACGAGAGAAAGAGAAAAAACGAGTCCCACTGTCTTCACAAGTCGGCGAATAAACGCTCCAGTTTTCTACAAGGACTTACAGTTTATGTATACGTATGTGTAATTTGTACTTATGACATAATGTGCAGTATTAATTACGCATGTTATAAAATTATTATGTAAAGCATAATAATTATTGTTATTCTTCTCCCAGTACAATACGAATCAATATGTAAGGTCTTTTGGTTTGGTCGCAACTTGAACTTTCTGGGAGTGACATATATTGTGTGTCATCTCATAAGCATTTCAATTAAAAATCCGTTGCTGTTGGGGCCTTGGCCGTTATGTCTATCTACTCTTGTCATTAGAGGTTGTCGTTAATGTGTCACGTGCAACCTGTGTAGACTACATACATGTATAGGTTCATAAATAAGACTGACTGTTGCTCATTTACTTCTCACACTTTTATTTTTTCTTATAAGTAAAATTCATGTTTACATTACTTTAGTTGGCTATTGTTTGCCGTATTTATTTGTCGCCCAGTCACTTACCAACGACGATTAATGAATTATGTTATTTTTGGGGAATCATAAATATAACACCCAATGTATTTAGCTACGTGGTAAGTACAATATATTTAATTAACGTAAGTTTAAAATACTTACATAAAGTTGATAAACACTCACAAGTGAGACAAAACAAACTTCAAAATGATCCTCACCCAGGGTAAAATTGAGCTTTATTTGTGTATTGTGTACTTCAACTAGCTGTCTAAATAGATGAATACTTCAAGAGCACTTGACTCGAGTTTATAAATTAATTTATTGATTTCCACAAAATATAGAAAAAACACATAGTTGTGTATCGTATTTGCATATACGATATCCCTCTGTGTATATTATACAGCATATTGTGGGGAAAATCAAAACAAGGCGAGTGCGCAAAAAAGGAAGGAACGACACAAACGGCAAAATCCCAGACTCAGACATCAACATAGACATATTACATGAAATTTAAAAAGCCATAAATTGCGGATAGCCTCACAACCAGCAAAACGCACACAAACAGCGATACACAGATACACAAACCAACGGGCAAAGGCTCAACTCACTAAAATATCAACAGACACACACGTGTGCAGTTTTTGTTAATGTACATACGACACGACATGATGATATAGAGTTGGAATATTAAGTGTAACAGTAACATTTAGCTGATTTTTCGTGAAAAAAACAGCCAAGAGTCTTCAAATAAACAGCTAAATTTTGAGGCCACAGAAACAAAAACAGCAGCCACGAGTAAACGAACAAACTTCGTCATACGTTCATTGCCTCATTCCTTAGTAGAGAATATAAATATGTAAGTTTGTACATGTGTGTGTTTGTAGACAAGGGAAGAGGAGAGCAAAACCTTTAAAACTATATGAGCTCAACTCTCAACTCTGTTTTTCGTCTAGACAGCCGTTGATGTTGATGTAATAATTTCTCACTATACCCATAGTATTATACATATAGTGTACGTTATTATATAAAGCAATGAGGAATGGCCTCTGTATAATCTCTGTGTATAAATTTGATAAAACGGTTTATCACTTGAACGCAACACAGTTCTTGTTCATCGGGAGCAGGCATCAAGAGTCCACGTCATATAAACATCATCAATACAAACATTGAATTATGTAAGTATAGACTGTCTGCTTCTGCTTCAGCTTCTGTTTAGTAATCGTAGTAATTATTATTATTATTATTTATGTACGTTTATTGTATTGTACGAATTTGAATCTGAATTCGCTGGACATTCGATTTGATGTAGTCTGAATATCTGTGTGCTGTGTACGATACGGGACATGACGTACAGACAAGGCAAAAGAAGATGGGATACTACGCAGTATATCTATGTATAATGCACATTGTATCTAGTGCCTACTGTACAAGATATATTTGACTTTGCACAACTAACTGCTTCAAGATTTGTCGAATATCATTCGATTTCGGTGTGTGTATAATCTTACAATGCAGATGTATAAATTACACGTGTGCCAAACAACTTTTTGATACAATAGAGGATAGAGAGGAGCTGGGGAAAATCTACACAAATTTCAATAATAGCATTGTAAATAAAAATAATGTGAATTTAAGCATGTGCAGTGTACTTACATACGAGAGCCGTCAAATATTATATTATGGAGGTGGAGGCCAAAGCGAGTCTGTCTCTGTCTGTGGCTATGACCCAGTCATTGACGATAATAAACGTTTGTCATTTGTCAACTTGATTCCTACTCGAGACTTGTACGTATGTATGTGCATTGTGCATATATTTTTATGCGTGTACACTGTATCTGTATAACCAGAATGAGAACCAGATACGTTCTACTTACATGTAAGCAAGAACATGGACCACACATGTTTTGATACTTTAGAAATCGCACACACCACTGTCTGAACAGGCTAATATCCATAATTTAGGAATAGGGCGAAACCTATTGCAGTGGTTCCAGAATTTGTCTATCCAACATATTACTCCAGAAGGGTTAACACATGTTAAGTTTTTGAGTAAAAACCTTTTTTTCACCACAATTTTCCTACTTCCCCCTTAATTTTGTAATGTATATGCATGTAGGTACATGTATGCGTGTAATATATAAATAATATTATTCATTATAAATGTCGAATTGAGATTATGACTTTTAACCACCTTTGTGCATTTATGTACGCATTTTATACGTGAAATTCAAAACGGCAAGTGGCGACTTGTAAACTCGTCAGCTCTCTAGGATTCAAAGTTACACACTACACAATATACAAAATATGTGTGACAAGTTTTCATCATATCAAGTTGAAATAACGTACCTGATTAACCGAAATATGCAGTGGGATCACGCACTTGACACGAACATTAGGTAGCGGCGGAGAGAACACCTGAAAAAAATTAGAATCGTAAAGTTAGTTTTTTCATATGAAAATGTAAAGCTGAAAGGTCATCATTCCCATAATACTTTTAGCAATCATGTTTGTAAGGTGCAATGTCATATTACGTCTGCATGCGATCTACTGTAAGCAGCATTTACAATTAAAATTTTGTAGTTTCCTTGTTAAAAAACAAAATATTCAGCACTGAATTGGCAAATGAAAACACGGAATTTCAAAAGATTTTCGCTTATTGTTGGCGTTGAATATGTGCAAAAGTTACATGTTACATATGATCATAGAATAATTAAGTGAAAGTGCATATTTTCCTATATCCAAACTATGTATATCTTTCTATAAATGATGAAGCATTTTATATGATTCTCATGTAGACGTCTAGGCCTGACTATTATAGCCATACGTACATAGATCGATGCTATGACTAAGATGACAAGGGAAAATAAAGAGACGGAGCACGTCGTCCTGATTGTCGCATTTTCGTACAATATTATTGTCTCATCAGAATCGGTCGGTTACTTTTGTGCAAACAGTTTCCATTGCATTTAATGAGGCATGAGCCGGACGGTGGTGCTCGTCGAGTTTATGTTCTGTTCCAACTCTAATGTATTCGCAAATCTGTATGTACACTTGTACACAATATGTAGTATATAGGTATCTAACTGCCAAATGCATATTCACACACTGAGCAGTGAGTGTACGCACTAATGGAAAGACAATATGACAAGGGGTGAACGGAAATGGTATCGCATGACCCTTTGCAGTTACTCTCTCGGTAATTTTGTATGGTACTCTCTCCCTTGCAATAATGCCTACGCTTGATATGCACAAACAGTTTCAGTAAACTCGGTCCTGGTTTGCAAACTTGGGAAAGCAATTCGCAATGTTCAGGATGCGAGAAAAGGCAGAGGGAGCACCGTAAAATGTGTACACGTTAGCCCATTCTTTTTAAATGCACACACTAACTCACTAATGATGGCCATATCGTACAGCAAGGGAGAAATGCGAAGCAAACAATGCTTCATATACATATATACCGTCTCCGCTCCACGTACCTACAGTCATTAACAAAATCAACCAAGTTGTCTGTCCATCGTAACTACGGTTACGGTGACTATTGTTTGGTCCCAGCTTTACGTTTTTTTCCTCTGGTCAAAAATCTACAGTTAGACTACCAAAGAGAATTTGGGAAATTCTCTTTGGTAGTCTAAGTGTAGATTTTTGACCTTCCGTGACATAAAATGCTTTATTTTTTCTTTTAAAATATTTTCCATAGTAGGAATCTTTATATCAAGTAACATAATAATATCAAATCAATGCAAAATCCGTGATCGAGGGACACTTTTATGAGTCATAATCGATTTATAAGTAAAAATCCTGATCTTTTGGTATAGAAAACTGTTGCTCAAACAAAATCTTGCAAATTATTATGCAAGTTGAACATCCTCCTCTAAATGAGGATTACATACATACATACATAGTACGTGATGCATGTTTGCATACGCGCATAAATATTTACCCAACTTCCTACCTCATAACGACATGTCAATATTTGCATACAAATTAGACAAAGTAGTACTTGAGCCTTCACTGAGGTATGAAACATCATGGAAACCACGTGAAATGCTACACATCAGCATTTACTCAAGCCATCATCTTTTGAAAAGGAGTTAAAATGAGTGGAGTTCAAAATTTGACAGCCTATTTTGTGGTTTCCTTTTTAGTAACTCCGAACTTCCACTTAAAAGCCACTTGATGAACATCCTCTTGAGCAAAAACTATTACATGCATAAATATATGTATAAACGTGTGTGAATAGAACTTGTTAGCCTGGTTATTATGAATCTATAAGTACTTATTGTGGATCTTTTATCTTTCCCTTTTCCGAAATCCATGTTACTCATTAAAACTATAGTAGACTTGCCTATATCAAACTTTATGATATCACACTATATTCATATGCATATTATTGAGTGTCGTGTGTATAATGCAATTTCATTCGACAGTGGCTTTACTTTAGACTAATGATAATTTTTGAAATTATTATTATTTACATAACACCTTCAGCTGAACTATGCAAAACGTCGCTACAAAAACTTTTCACAGTTGAGTAAAGCTCTGCTTTCTATATG
This sequence comes from Sminthurinus bimaculatus, assembly GCA_034698285.1. Taxonomy (NCBI): domain Eukaryota; kingdom Metazoa; phylum Arthropoda; class Collembola; order Symphypleona; family Katiannidae; genus Sminthurinus; species Sminthurinus bimaculatus. The sequence continues at coordinate 10,276 of JAQIVE010000477.1, forward strand.
TAGTTCGCCGCTTAATCACAGTTTATACCACCAAAAGTTTATCCGGTGAAAGTAAATAGATGCACTTTCAGAACAGTATGAAACGTTTAAGCTGAGTTACATAGTAAAAGAATAGTCTGGAAAAATATGCATGTAGGAAGCGCAAGGAGACAAAAAATAACATACAAAATACTATTTGTAGCCGGACGAAGGAACAACAACTGGCTCAGTCAAGCAGAAAGAACCAGGGGCAGAACCAAAACCAGTTCCAGTTCCAGACATAAACGGAAGAAGACATTGACCTTTGAATACTTGTTACTCGGGCAGCGAGACGAGACGTCGAGACGAGGCCAAATAAGCCACATGGAAAACAAATCGAGAGGAAGGAAAAAAGAACGAGTAGAAAAACGGCGACACACATACAAGTACATATGAATGTACAATATACATATCCTATAAACGACCAAAAAAAGAAGAAAGTGAAAGCAGAGAGTCTCAAGCTGAAACTGCTAACTTGGAAAAAAGCCGAGGGCTAATTTAGGCTACTCTCTTTTGGTTTCCATCCAACGATAAGTATGTGCATATTGTACTACGTATTTTATATATACATACACATTTTGGAATACATATCTCATGGCCAGACTTTCCTTCTGCTTCCTCTCCTTAATCCTTCTCCGATTTCCGCCTTTTCTCGTCGTTTAGTCTGCTTACTAAACTCGTCAGTCTTCATCATGTCTCAAAGTCTGGATTTTGGACGTGGAGAGTCAGAAAAACAGAGTCAAACTCTTGAAACCATATCGACTCGACTTCCTTTTCCCTGGAAACACAATACATACCTATGTATACCAGGTCTCTAGTTTTTCAAGGAGGAGGAGCAGGACAAGGAGAAAGAAGGCCAACAGAGATAAAAAAAACGTGGGAGAAAAAAGAAGACGAGAAAGGGGCTGGGGAATTTAAGAAAGCAGACAAGGATATGATGTCTTTTCTCTCCAGTCATTGTGTCTGCCTGCTTCCATGTCTATACATAGATATGGGTCCAAAGTCTGTATCTTTCCCTTTAACATTCTCCCTTTTGCCTACTCTCGTCTCTTCCGTCGTATCCCCGAAATTTGCTCCTAAACCCACTTGCCTATGCTTGGGTTGCTATGCACAGAGTTTGGTGTGTGTCCTCTATCCAAAGTATGCAATGTATGTCGATGTGGCATGGCATGATAGGAAGCAATGTGATGTGACGGGATGCGAATCAGATAAAAACGGAACAGTAAAGGAAAAAGACACCCAAACCAAAAACTATAAAGACTTTTCTTCGTTCTTCTGTTCTTTTTCTTTGGTTTTATTTCTCTCGCCATTTCCCCGTCCCATCTTCTCTCAATTCCTACTTACATAGTACATACATAGATGCAGACTTTTAGTTTGAGAGTTGCAAAAGAATTGGAATCCAGAATATCTAGAATCCAGACAAAATGAAGAGATATGGATGGGAAAAGTAGAATAGAAGGGAGAAAGCAAGGCTATCCACTAAAATGGAATAACCTTGTCGAAACTCGTACTCGTACTATTCCTACTCGTGCCTCCTTTCCTCTGTATTCCTTAATATGTATGTTTGTCTGCCTGTGAGTAAGTATATTTGTCTGTGTGTTTGGTTTGTAGTTTTTCGATTTGTAGCCGTACCTCCACGACTCTCTTTTTCCCTTACTGTGTGTGTGTGTGTATAGTGTGTAGTTTGTATGTCTGTATTTTCCCCGTAGTTTTACGTCTACTTCACTTTTGCTTTTACTTTTAGTTTGTCTCATCCGAAATCTCTCCCTGTGCTGCTCGATGTATGGGCGGTCGTAACGGTAAAAAACAAATAATATGTACAAATATACTTTCTATTTCCTACGCAGTCACCGTTTTCTATCCAGCTATCCATGTCCATGACAAACAAACTGGAGCAAGATAATGTATGATGCCTATAGAACATAATATAAGATGGGTATAAAGAAGAAAGTACTCCATGTCCCACATTTTATGGGATAAAGTAAGGAAAAAGCAAAGTAAAATAGAAATATAGAGGAGAAGGAGGCAGAATGGTTCGCAGAATTGAGGCAGAAACTAACCCGAGAACCCAAAAAGAGGAAAGAGACTTTAGTCTCCATTTCCTCTTGGAGCCGTTTTTATTATGAGACACATGCATACATATAGATGTGTAATATATAGAACTTTTCTATATTTCACTATCCCGATTTCAACTCTAGTGTCTATACAGCTCGTTCTTGTATGCTTATGTACGTCCATGTATGCATGGATGTGTAACTTGTCCCAGTAATGTCATTTTTGCTTCCAGCCACTTTCACTCTCTTCCCATCTCCTTCTTTTCCTCATTTTCAGCCAGGCAGCAGCATTAAGTAAAAGCTCATCTTCAACATGGAGCATCGTTGTCACAAGAATTTTCCCAGTATAAAAAAATGAGCCGTTTTATTCTGCTTAATACGTATATGCTCGTGATTTGGCAGAAGTGTGTTGACATGGAGATAAAACTTTGCACGTGGACATGTAGAAAAAAATGTAAGTGAGCCGTATGCAAAAAGTTTTAGCATTGTTGGACTTCCTGGTTTTTGACTCCTCAGCCTTGTATTTTTCAATGTGGATTCAAACTCAAGAGACACAAGGGAATGATAAGGAAAGGAATCAGAATACAAGAATATTGGTAACATTATGCATGAAGACACAATACGGATAAAATGTTACCACCCCGTATCTGAATATTCACAATGTAGATATCTTGGAAATGTAGATTTAAAACAGTCAGAGTCAAAAGTCCCCTGTGAAAATCTCATAGAATGAATCCACCCGTACAGAGTAAGTTGCCCTACGTACGGAGAATATAGGGGAACAGATCTGGGAAATTCGGTCCAATATTGGCTTTAAGGTGAAGGCAGACCGAAATCCTTGATCCCAGTTCCAAGACCATCGAATCTTCATGTGGAGCATAGTATCGAATGAAGATGGGTGTACCAAGAAGTAGATTTAAAATATTGCATGTAATATTCTGTATCCTGTATAGCCATAGTCATACAACGCACGATATCATGTGAGCTTTGATGCTCTCCCCTGGATCTGGATTTTCTATCCATCGAAATTTTACATAGAATTTTGCATATATTTCTGTTAAACATGCACACACGCTACACATGAATGTGGAGTACCTACATACACATACAAAGAAAGTTATGAAGTAGTCCTGATCTTTGTATTACATTATTTGTACCGTAACTTGTGTGTATAAAAGTTGAAATCCTCTCACAAAGTCCAAGATTTTCTATTTTTTCATGCAATACATACAACATAGTATATTTGTAATGTAACATAAAGGCTTCATGTTAAAGCATATTGTTATGTTACGGCACAAGATGCGAATACGGCGAATAAAATAATATATGAGATAGGAGAAATTATTTGGAGAATTTTCTCTCGCTTCTCTCTCCCTTTCTTTCTTTCTTTCTATATCTTTCGCTTTCGAGCGAGCGATCCTCTACAATATTGTACCGACTTAATACTTTATACTCTTGAAGTGCTACATAAAATGCGTATGGTAGATATATATGATACATATTATGTAAAGGGATGGAGGTGAGAATCAGCCTATACATTGTTGGCCCACATGTGTAAGATATAAGAGATACTGATATGATGATGCACGCTGTGTTATGAGATGAGGAGGCAAGAAAAGTTTTATGGCTTCCTGCTCCTCTTATTCTCTTTTCCCATTCTATAAATTTCTATACCATTGTTTCATTTGGAGGATCTCGTCTGGAAGCAGGGAACAGGGAAAAGAACCAGAAGGAAGACGAAGAAGAATACGGTAGCGTGAAAAGAAAAAGAGGCTATATTTCTCTCTCTAAAACTATGGATGTAATATTTATCAGTAGAAAATAGAAATTCTGCGAGATATTTCCAGGGTAGTTATCAGGCTCAGCATTGTTACCCAAGATTGGGAGAATGAGCAAAGTCTCAATGGCAGGAACGCAAAAGATGGCTCTTTAGTACAGTGTAGTACATAGTACATAGTAATACCTGAAATCTTTACTCCAGATCTTTGACCTTTTATGCTTAAAAATTTAGTTACCCAGATCGTATGTATGCCTGTGAGGTATTTAACGGAAAACGGGTAAATATAAAAATGCTTATTCCCAAAGATAATTTTCAATTAACACTTTGTTTCGTCCAGTGTAACAAAAGCCTGTAACATGGAACCAATATAAAAAACATAATCAATGCGATCGGCAATTGGGCCGATTTATATTTTTTTGCATCCGTTTTTAAATAAAAACTACCCCATTTATTGTCCATGTCGTATTTTACGTGTATACATACATAAATCCTGTATAATGCGAGACTTTGCTTTTTATCCTGAGGTTTTCACTCTCGCTCTGGTTCATTAATAATTCGCCTGCATGCATGCATAATATTTTGTGAATTAGCATTTAATGAAAACAGCGAGATTGAAGAGGCGCGTGAATGAGTGCAAAAAATTGTGGAGATGGAAGAGGTATAAAAACCGGGTTTCTAGATTCCTGTCTGTTGCTGAGAAGAAACATGTTGTAATATTAATTTCCTGTGTGGGAACGTTTATACGTATACAGCATACAGCTTTAAATTGGTTATATACCTACATAATATCATTGACACTCGTGGCATTTCACGACGATAGTATTCACGATACACGAGAAAAGACGATATTAACAAACATGTACCTATGTACATACAATAATGTACTGAAACACACGCTTAAAATGATGAAAAAGCGCTCGGTTTCGGAGCTGAAGATCTCTGTTGCTCAGTCAAAATATCCGTACAGTGTATGAGCCAAGGCGTTGAGAGGGGAAAGCGGAGGAAAAAATGAGAAAACTGAAGAGAGTAGATATACCAGTTGAGAGTTGAGTGGAAAACTCAAGCCAAGCCAAAGCAAACCATTACAAGGCGAGACGAGTCGAGAAACTACTACTGATACTGTTATTCATAACGTTAAAAACCAGAGATTCCATATTCGCGTATATTCGTCCTCTAACGCTACGTGTGTATATTGTACGGATGTGTGTACTGTAAGTATACGTATAGGCTTGTGTGTGGCCATGAACGTCGCAGACATGGAATCGGGTGGAATGAACTTGAAAGCCTTGAGTATATATGTAGTTGAATATTATACGCCATGCCGTACTGTACCATGGGAGAGTTCTCCAGACTGCTCTGCTCTTCAGCAGGCAGAGACAGACAGTACCTACAGTCAGACAGAGAGAATCGGGAGAAAGTATGTAGGAAAGAAAGCGAAAACGAAAACGCGAAAGCAAAGGAGGATTCTCCAACTCCGACTCAGTATCAAAGCAAAAGCAAGGAAGCAAAAGCAACAGGATGAAAATTTCCCATGTTCGCTCATACTGGGAAAATATATTATGTAGGAAGTATTGTATGGTAAAGCAGCACATGTTGTATAACAAGAGCAGCCATAATATCATACATGTACGTATGAGTGCTGGGATATAGTGGCTAGACTTTCTTTCCAGACAGAATCTCTCTCTCTCTCTCCCATGCTTGGTTCTGGTTTCTTCTTTTGTGCCAAACTCTCTCAAAGTGCCTCACTTTCTGGAAATGAATTTTTGTGTGCATATACATGTGTATATGTGTATGTGTGTAATATAGCATTTGTTCACTTTCTCGGAATTTATGTATGGATTTATTTTCCCTCTGTCTCTGTCTTTCTCTCTCTCTCTCTCTCTCTCTGGCGAACAAAAAGTCAGAGCTCATTTCATTTCTTTCCATTTCCAGTTGCAAGTCTCGGAAATTCAGACGAAGCAGCCTCAGACAGCACCGAGACAGAAATTACGGAGGAAAAGAAATAGTATTTCTTTCTTTCCTCATTTATTATAACATAACATCATGTTATATAACATGTGAAAGTATACTAGCTTTGTATGTACGTATTTATGCATGAATGGTAAAGTATTTGCTCAACATGTCCAAATCCAGACCCAAATTACGTACATAATAAATGCCTTGGATAATTGGCCAGAGAATAAATAAATAAATGTACTCCGTGCCATTCCATGTATTATTATATAATATAAGATTATATGAAACACGAAACAACTATGTGTGCATACTTTTAAAGTATAGCTCACAGTTGTACCATTGTACACACAAGTTTGCCTGAAGTCCAATTTTCCTAATTTGAAAACTATATGATTCACATTCCCATTCACCTGTTACTACCAAACTATTTATTTCACCTCTCCACTAGTTACTTTTTGTATCGTGTTTTAACTACTGTCTACATAACGGGGACCTGTATGTTGTGTCTTGTTTCTCACTTTTTATGGGATTAACATTGTCTTTATCTCGTTACTGTTTGATTCGGAAAAGTGTTCAACTTCAACTCAAATTTAAATGGAGCTCGTTTGCAAATTAAACGTAATTTGTGCTGATTGATTGGAACTTGTACCAAGGTGTGTGTCTCACCCGTTTTATTGAAGCCAGGCGTCTTTTATTTTACTCTAGGTGTTTTAATTTCCCAAACTCCCATTGTCAAACTAGGGAACTTTTTGAAACAAAGAAAAGGAATTCAAAAAGTAGTTCTGTTAAGGAAAGTTTTACAGTAGACCAAGTTTTGATGCATTGTATTTCATTGTATAATATGTTCCTTTTCAATTTTTTCTGCATGCTCTTCTTCCCTTCTTCTTTTTACCATCCTAACTACGACTAGTATAAATACATGGACTTTCTCTTTGCTTCATGCCTTTTCTTTTTCTCGCGATCTTTCGAGATTCTGTTCAGCCAAGTTAGTCTCCCTCGCTTCCTTCTCTCACCTTCTTTTTATCTACATTGAAGGAGTTCAACGATCTTTGGATCCAGCTATAGCCGACTCCATGGAATTGGAACAACAATTTAAGATCACTTTTGGTTGTCCTCTCTCTCTCTCTCTTGTTCTTTCTCTTTCTCTCGTCGCATCTCGTCTAGACAGTATTTCCTTTCATTCTTTTCCATTCTTTCCTTCTTTTCGAGTGAGAGACAAAAACGCGATGGAGATGGAGAAAGACGGAGAAAAAGTGAAGGTACGAAGAAAAGAAAATAGATGACAAAGGAAAAGACGACGAGAGCCAGACAGCTATTCAAAAATCCAAAATAGCTCCTGTGATCAGCGATCAGCTTACCACTTTACGTGTTGATAATGGATAATTTAAAAAGAATTTTCAGAGTTGTATAACTAGATTTGTGCATGACACGAAAATTCCGCACACATACATATGTAAATGTGCGGCTAAAGAAATTATTCTCAAGCTTTTCTGCCGTACGTCAGACAATACTCAAAACTGATAAAAGATGCAAAATAACTTAAAACGAGTTCAGAATCCAATTAAATTTTGAACCCGAAGCATCATAATGAAAACTTGTCATTATGTAACATTTTCACCTTAGCGAATTAAATTATAAAGATGCAAAATCAAGAATACTCAGAACTTTTAAGTTTCAAGTTTTAATTAATTACAAAACTAAGAATTTGGGCCAATTTATTTATTGCTTATGCATATTATTATTATTATTTTAACTTTTTACATACGTTGACTGCAAATTAATGTAAATGAAAAAACGAGACAAAAACGAACCACAAATAATAAATTGAATAGATCCAAGTTTACCTGCCGGGCTCATTGATCATGTGATATGTAATGTAATATCCGCACCATATTATATTTTTATGATCAGTCATGCAAACAGCTAATTATAATAATTCTTTGTACTTCTTCCTTTTTACTGATGTGTTTCAAGCAGGGAGAACGAGCGAGATCAAGTTAGAATGGAAGAGAGCGAGTTTCCAAGAACAGCAGACTTATACACATTACACCAAAGTGTAGACATAACTTGCGTATATACCAAGATGAAAGACATGTACAGACACCAACTTCTTTATTTCCAGGTCGGAAATAACACTAATTGACGACAGAAACACGCCAGACTCCCTCTCTCTCTATTCTTTGTCATAAGGATTGTACATTTTACATGTATTATATAAAGGAGAGCGACAGCGAGCTACTTGAAGCTTCAATAGTGAAAAGCGGAAGGAGACAGACAAGATGATCCTCCTGATGAAAGAACGAGTGTTCATGCACCTTTCTCCAGTATTTCATTAGTTTACGTCTGTGCGGACTTTTGTTTGTCAGGCCCTACTCAATGTAATTTGTCATTTCCATTTGTTGGCTGATCCATATTATATATTATGTATAATATAGAGCTGGCATGTATGTAACAAGCTCTACGCTACATATACATTATACATACGTGCACATGATGTTTTGTCTGCCTTCAAACGTCTTGCACGGAAACTTTGAAATGAGAGCGAGTGAATCCGCGGTGGATTCCGTGGAAATTGTTGAGAAAGGTAAAGACGAGAAAGGAATATGTACAATGTACAAACTGTATATAATATGTGCATGCACATATTTATATAAGGACGAAGATAAAGAAGGAACTAGAACAAGGACAAGAAGAGAACGTTGTGAGTTACTTATGAAATGAAATGGTATGATATCATTATGTATTATCTTTCATTTTACAGTCAGAGATAGACAAAACGGCGGCAGGAACAAAAACAACAAGATATAGGTCGATGGTTCATAAAATAGGAATACATCAGACGGCTAATATACACAATATGTAACAAACTACATGACAAAGAGAAGATCTTTCTGCCAACTTCTAACCAACTTTCTAGTTGTTTTTTCTCGTCGTCTCTTCTTCTTCTCTGGCTCAACTCTTCAGCTCAAACAGTAATACAGTTTTCAGTCTTCACGACGTTTTCATCTCAGATGTTCTTTGATATTCTTCCGTGTCTGTGCACTTTTCCTCTGCTGTGAGCCTCGCTTGTCGGCAAAAGGAAAGGAAAGGCAAGCAACCGCTCAGATCTCAAGTCTAATTGTAAAGTCTCAATCTTCAATTCAATTGTGCTGAATCATAGACGGGAAAGTAGTAACAGTAGCTATGTATGTGCATATTATTAGCAGAGGCATGAAAAGAATAAAATAATACGAATGGAAAATGAATTTGAATTTAAGTAACCGAATTTCCACGAATCCGTTCATAATGTATTTTAACTAGCTACAACCTGAAACAGGAATAAAAATTACAAATCAAAATTACTCTTTCTGCTCTAGAGGAAAAGTTTTCCCTTTATCAAAATCTGTTTGCAGTCTACTATGTTATACATTTTAATCATTTATTTTTCCGATTTTATCTTTTTTTATTACAATATGAACACATTAAGCATATTTATGTAAATACATGCAACTTTTTTACTTATGCTTATTCCTTTTTTACAGGTTTTCCTTTATGTTTTCTTTAAATCACCGTCTGATTCCCAAACCTTTAGATTCACCACATCAGTCGAAAGCCATTGAATTGAACATGGTCACTATTTCATTTTGAACGGGAAAAGTAAGTATGAGAAATTTTTCATTATGCACACAAACGCTTTTCATAGTCAACACCGTGGCATGTCACGAAAACGGGCCCAAACCCACTTGAAATAAAGTGAAAATCCACACGGGGTAGAAGCAAAAGGAAGATAAAAGAAAAACTTTTAATCATTTTGTCCATGATGGTGATGGTGATGATGATGACGACGGTGACGACAACGGGCGATCATCAAAACGACCAACTCGAGACGTCGGAATGAAATGAAATGCAAGCTAAAACTAGGACTTTCATCCTCTTTCTCACGTTTGGGCTCGTCTCGAGTCTAGAGGTTCTATATCATGCTTGTTACAAGCATACATATGCACATGATCATGCATGATGAAAAGACACAAGGTACTTACAACCGGAGTAAATTTGATAGCGGGTAGCTGGCACTTGGTAAGTACAACGGAGGAGCATGAAACATACATGCATGGAAACAGGAACCTGAAACCTGGAACCGAATCCAACTCCAAATCCAAAAGTAGGCAAAGGTGGCCATGCAAGGATGGATTTCCACCACACGCCAACTACGACAACGACGACAAAGACGAAGACGAGAACGACTAGAAACTGGCAATCCACGATCAGACCAAACCAGACCAGGCCAACGAGAGAAACATGTTCCAGGTTTCATGCCCTTTATAATAGCCGTATAAGGACAGAGTAAAGAGCTAAAATAGAAAAAATTCCAGAGTCACTCACTCACTCATTCACTTACTTTCCCCTTCTTTTCAGTGTATGTATAATGCATTCACCAAAGACTGGGCTGTTCTTTTCTGCCCTTACGGTACTGTGTATAAAATAGCGGGAGAAACATATCAGGAAAAGTGAAAACTCCATGTCTACAAGCATGCATATTAAACTGAAAGTTATGGTAGGACAAGGCGGAAACGCTGGCCAGACAGAGCTATAAAAATGCACGGTAAAATGAATGTATAGATACACGCGTTTGGAATATCCTTTTTGTACATAGAATCAAATGCACAGTGAAACTTAAAATTTGTATACAGACTACTTACACACCAGCAGATATAGTTAAATAGTAAAATCTACATTTATTATAAAACATGTATAACGTAGGTTATATTATGTTGTGGATTTAGTTGTGTCGTTGAGGCGTTTGGAAAACTAACAAGAGAAAGTTGATACAACAAACTATGTGTATACATGGCGGATATCTACTTCTATGTATATACATTATACATTTTATAAGATATATTGTATAGGACACATCAGTATAAACTCGGCGCATTCACACACACATGAGGTGCATAGTCAGCCAGACGTTATTGATCGAAGAAATTTTATTCTACACGCGCCTATATAACATATCTTTGAATGTATACATATATCCACAAGGAAAGCAAGAGTGGAAGTTGAAGTGGAAAGTAAAAGTTGATATGTACGTATATATAATAGCAGTAAGTATGAAGCCCGAGTACATCCACAGACAACATACGTATGCATGCGTGTATACACAGATACATATTGCACATCATACTTAATATTGCGAATATATAGTGGCGAGCTAGTTTTGGTAGTTGGACGACTGTGAATTCTCACAAGTCGGTTGTTGTCAGTATACCAAGCCTGGGCATATGTAGAAAGTATATGTACAATGTACATGGAGAATAGTCTGAACCAAATAATATACTGAGATATAAAGGCCACTACCGCGAGTACAAGTATTACGACTGCCGCTCTTTCTCCATGTGTCTGGCTCTATGTTTTGCACGTATCTACAACTTGAGTACATAAGTACTTATGTATATAACACTGATAAAATATTTTGATGCTCTCTTCCTTCTCTTTTCTTTCATCCTCTCTCTCTTGGTAAGGGAGGAAGTTTTACGAGGAGGAGACCATGTACTCCATACTACATGGATGGAACAGGGGCTGAAGGAAGTAGAAAATAGAAAGGCACTATATACTATATACACAAGACACACATAGTATGACATGGTTTTGGTTTGGTACCACGAACCACGACCCAAACAAAATTTCCCTCTCTGTCTGTATCCAAGTCCAGTTTCAGTTTCAGTTCAAGCTTTCTTCTCTTGACGACTTTCTTATGAAATGGCTCTTTCCCGTCCTCATACATGTACACTAGCTGACTGACTCTGTCTTGTGTGTCGCCTCGTGCCCTGCTTATACATATGTATGTACCTAGAACCATAAAAAGTATCCATATCCACGACCATTTGAGGAGGAAGTCTAAGTATAGATAGGGATACGTTTAGATTACAAATGTATGTACATATATAGCGAAGATAAAGATTGAAAGTGGATACAAGCCAGAGTTATTGGAGTAGTGAGCCAGAGGAAGTGTTCAAATGCTCAAATAATTCTAACAGACTAATTCCTTGATGGAGCCAATCCGATTCCGAATCCAAGTCCAACCGAGTAGTTACACATATCCATATACATACATATGACTACATCCTATGCACAACCACAAGACTAAATAAGATACAGCTCGTTTACTTTCAAAAATTCCCAAGCCTTTTTCCTTTCAAACATTTGCTATAAGCGATTTCAACTGCAGATACATATGTACAGCACGATGTATGTTTGATCAGTTTTTACTTTCTAGTCAGGAAGATTGGAAATTGAAAAGCAACCTCCGGAATCCAGTTAACCTACATAACTACAAATACGCTATTCCTGAAATATATCCCCGATTGGGAAATGTGCCCTACAAGTATAAACCGTACTGTATTACCCTACTGCTGATACACCTATAAAATAAATTGAGACCTTTTATTTGAAATGGATCTACTTTCATTTCGAAATTTATGGGAAAGCCGAGTTCACTTTGTGAAATGGGGTATTATTTAACTCCAGTTTGCAAAATTACTATATGTATGGGATATACCCATGTATTTATACATACAAAGCTTTACAATATATTGCGCTTTTATGTTACGTCTTCAGTCTCTTATCTGACCTGTCGTGTTTATACATATACATTTACAGCTTTATACGTGTATACAGCTCTATCAAAATTATGTGTGTAAACGAATCCATTTCCGGATTTCGGAAATTTTGTATGGATTGTCAAAAAAAAATGTGGCGAAGGGAAAATGTCCTTCGAAAAAATCTCATTTTTTCTCCTTTATGTCTTGTATTGTACTGCAGAAATACTGCATGTGCTCCAATATAGCGCAATATTTTAAGTGATCGTTATTCCAGTGCATATTATTGTAAAAGAGTAAGGGAAGGGAAGACGTGGATGCGTAAAAAATTACTATTTGCTGCATAATACGCCAACTTACATTGTGTCTATGCATTTTATTATATGCTTAGCACAGACATAAACCGAACGATAGACATTTTTCCTTGCTCTCCAATATTAAAAATGTTTACATTCGGTTTTGGTTTTTCTGGTACTTTAAGTTTTTTTAAGCAAAACTAAAAAAATATGGACGCACTCAAGTTTAACTGCAAAAGTTGCAAAAATATTTTTAGTATACAGTGCATTGCAGTGAAAGGAATTGAGAATCCATCCATTTCACATTTAGCATCTCCAATCTTCATCTCATCATAAAATGAGATTTAATATATTTGTACTGTACAATTTTTATACAAAAATATGCATAATTTTAAGCTAAAGTTTTTACTGCTGTCTGCCTGTCCTAACAGCAGCAGGCAGAACCGAGAAATGTTTGCTTTCTATTTATTTCCCGTATTTATTTTGCAATCTTATGCAAGCCTCTCTTTACGATATAATATATTATGTGGCATGCTATACGCCGCGTCATGTTGTGGTGTCCATTGCCAAAAAATTTGTATGTCCTGGCAAAGAGGGAAAATTGCATCAAATGCTGAACATTGAAACGATTTACACGTTTGCGAATTCAAAAGCTATATACACATGCAAATGCTGTATAATGATGGTATACTGTACCCGAGAAAGGGAAAGGCCCCTGACCTCAGACTAGATGTAGAAACTTGATGCTCGTGTCGCAACGTAGATATCCGTATTTCTCTTTCTAGCACAAGATGGTTTATCTGTGTTTCGATTTTACACCTCTTTCTCTTCATACATATTATATCTCTTGTCCCTTTCTCTTTTTTGCTCCCACAAGTACTGTATGGTATAGCATGACATGGTATGACATGACATACCATGGTACATTCTCACACGAGCGTAAATGAAGAACGATGAGACAGAGTACGAGGATGAGGATATGAAGAGAGACAAGAGTAATGAGGAGGAATTGCATCGTCAGTTTTCTCTTTCTGCTTCAATTACTTTTGTAACGAGCGTGAGGCAGACTCTTATTTATAATCATTAAGCCTCAATTCAACATTGAACACCAAACCAGGGAGATTAAAACGAATAGAGAGAGAACTAAAGAGAGAGGTAGAGAAGATTGGTATTTTTAACCCATTTTACGATTTATGCATCTATTCATACAGCAAATTGGATCTCTTGCTGTTGGTTGTGCATTGTACACATGAACACACTACACACATGCAAGTTGTTTAATTAAGTTTTTACACCACACCGGATTCCAAGTAATAACACGGTATTTTTGTCAATAATATTATTAGTTATTATTATTATCCTCGTTATGTTGATCAGGGAAAACATTCTTTGACAAATTTGGACTCCCTGAGCTCGTTGTTTATGAAATATGAAATTGTAGAAATAATAAGAGCAAAGAAAATAGTAAACAATATTTTGTATACTTTCCCTATATTCGGGTAGAATTTACGGTATACAATTCAGTGGTCAAAGTGATATGATAACAAACCGACAACCCGCCGATAAAGTGAAGGAAATTGTACCCAATTGATGTACATATATGTACTTATTGTGTCAGTGTAATATGCGACTGCTAGAATTATGATGATGATGATGATGATAATCACGCTGATGGCGGCTAATCGATTACAGAGTGGAAATCTCCTTGAGCTCGCCACACTGCGCGAGTAAAGATAAAAAGAAAGTAAAGGAAAGTAGCCGTATATGTATGTACGCTCTAATCATGACAAGGACGGCAAACCTTGTTTTTTTCCTTGTTCTTCATCTTGTTTTTGTTCCGTGCATTGAGCAAATGACAAAATACTTAATTGAGGACGGCATAACATAGCACAAGGAGGAGCCGAATGCTTGGCCACAGGACAAGGAAAATTCAATTTTACGGCGGATAGGAAAAAATTAGGACAAATATTTGCGAATTGATGAAATTAGATGTGGCGTCGAGTGGACTTGGCTGATGGGCTTTGCGATTGGACCTGGACTTGACTAAACAGAAAAAATGCTAGAGCAGGAACTGGAACTGGAACTGGAGCTCTACTGTTGCTCCTGGTGCTCTGGTCAGTGTTCAGTTTATTCTACAGTCTAGACGGTCGTATCGATTTCACGTGGTTGTTTCTGTGTGCATGTGTGAGTGAGAGAGAGAGAGAGAGAGATAGGCAGAGAGTGAATGCCCACTCGTGTACTCTCAAACTCGTGAAAATAATCAACTATATTACATATACGTGTACATAATCATAGCCACACAGCCACGTTGAAAAAATTACCTTCATACACCAGAAAGTGAATACACACATGCAATATACATATAATATATATTATGTATGTACCATGGCACGGCATGACATGGAATGAAACAACCGGTGTTGGCTGTTTGTCTACATTATACCATGTAAATACATAGCGGGTTGTTGTACGTATGTATTTATCAAAAAAGAAACATGGCATAAATATAATGTTTAGAAAATGTTCCACTAGTTTTTCCTACTTTGTTCTAGTCGCCTCTTGACAAAATAATAGCATTATACATATTTATATGTGTACCTATAATATCCCCTCAATTTCTCTTGTGTTTAGTGAAGGGAAGGATTTTCGCAAAAAAAAATTAAAAACCTCTCACTCGACACAGAAGACAATACAATGCAATTGGACTTGGGTTCCAGGAAACATGGAACCTACCTTATCGATAATTCGCCACAGTTTATTCAATTAAGCGGCCGTGTAGGATTTTTCGAATAAGGTTTTTCTAATAAATAAAATATAAGTTGGAATGTAGTATTGATGGCTGACTTATCCATAATAGGAATAGGAAATTCGGGAAACTTATTCAATCCTATAAATTCGTTCATTCATGGCTCAATTCTTCATTTTCGGCCCCACGGAAAAATATTTCCTAGTTTTGTATATGTGTAATGTGTATGAATGCGTGGATGAGCCAATTATACACATAATGATAGGTTCCACGCTACTTAATGACACACTTGTGTGTCTACGAAGGTATTTGAGAATGGCAAGCCAAATATTTTGTACGAATGTCAAAATATGTATATGTTATGTAACTATACCACGGTACAACTACCACGATTTCTTATTTTATACTTTGCCCAATACAAATATATTACTGGGAAAACCTAAAATACTATTCTTTGTAGAAATATTATATTGTATTGTAAATGAAGTTGGTAAATAATATTTGGATTAACAAATGTGCACTCATTATGAAGGCATAAGACTACCTCCCATTCCCCGGTTAACTGATAGATTCCCACTCCAGCTATTATATAATCAAGAGAAGCGGTACAAGCCATGTATGGTATGGACACTGTGGGTAATTTTAAGGTATGAAAGAGTAATTAAATACGAATATAGATGCATAATATGTATGTGTGCCAACTGCTAAAAGTACGTTGGGTAGGTTCTTGTTTAAACATCGGAGCTCAGCCTTTCATTTCAAAAGAAAATGGGAATGTGAAATGCGAATTTGAATTCGAATTCTGAATAGTCCCAGTCTCAAGTTCAGGTCACACCGACACAGGAAGGCGGAAAACCGAAAACCAAAAACCGAACGGGAGGGGATGGAGAGAGAGAGAGGCTTGTGACTGTGTAAATGTAACCAAATAACACAAAGAGAGGAAAGTCAGTGACATGGGCAGCGGGGATAGAAGTTGAAAATCAAACTTGAGAGGAAAGAAAGGATAGAACTACCTTTACAGTATTGAATGAGAGACAGAGAAAGAGAAGGAAATGTTGCGGTTTTTTTGTCGGTTCTTCCGTCTATATCTTTACAGTGTAGAGACGTACCTACATTCATACGTACAATGTACAATGTACATACATACCATACAGTTGGCTTGTCTCTTTTCTCTCTGTAGTCAACTTAAGGCTGTAACCGAACCCAGCCCAACCAAAGCCAACCAAACCAAGTCAAAGGAAGCCAAGTCACAGTAGAAATAAAATTCGTTCTTCTTCCTCGCATAATGCAATAGAACGACGTACATATATATATGCTCGGCAAATACCCGCCTACCTGGGTATGAGACATTCTGTCTGCGGGATATGATATGACAGGATGTCTTTCCCCAGGTTGTCTGCGGCATGGCACATTTTAACAAGAGCAACGGGAGAAATCAAATAAATATGGGACAGAAGTATGTAGTACTTATACATATGTTTACAATGTTGTTGTACAATATTATAATACTGGTACATTGGGTATGTAATTATGTAAGATGAACAATTGAGTAAGTGAAACTTCATATTACCTAATAATTACATAACTTTTCCTGTTTTAGCAAATGTAAATTAGTACTGTAAATAAATATTTACAATAGTACTACGAATTTCTGTAACTAGACTTTGGGAGTACAATTTATTCAATTGTACATGAATACTTATTGATGTTCAACTATCATAATCATAGTACCAACCACAAAAGCATAAACTTGAAAGAAAAAGACGGAAATAGAAATTACCTGAATTGTTGATTTCCACACGGTGGCGAGCTCTTCAAATTGTCATCGATTCTTGATAATTTGAGGAAATGTTTAAGCTTACAATTAATTTGTACTTCTTGCCTTTGTACTTAAATAACACATGTCTTTAAATTGCCACAGATCTCATAATTCGGGATAGTTAATACGTATGTATGTGGTTAAGTTTTTCCAAAAACCGTTATGGCGAAAAAAATTCATTTTTAAGTCAGTCTCATTCTCATCGATAAGCGGAGTAGATAAAAGCAGCTGCTAAATAGTCTAATTAAATGGCACTGTTTTTCTGTTTGCTTGTAAAACCCAGGATCTGATTTCTTTCCAAGAACGCAAATCCCCGAGTTTGGGGATATGGTTGTGAATGTGAATGTGGATTCGGATTTGGATTTGGATTGGGATTAGAATTCGAATCACGATTCGGAAATCGGACAAAGAGTGAGAAATAGTGTGGAATGTGCGTTCATGGGTGGAGAATGGTATTAGCTATTGGACGGGCATATATTCTGTATGTATACATATGTACATTGCAAGTACACATGTATGGATGTGCCTTGTAGACGGTAGCATAGCATAGTGTGAGACGGTGGCTGTCGTCGTCGTTGTGAAACATCCGGGTCAGCCGTCGCTTCGTTCAATGACAAGACAAGTGAAAGTGTGCATTTTTCACTCCAGGGCCGCAAATTAATCAAGCTGTATAACGACGAACGAATGAAGAGAGAGAAGATGGATAAGAGGAACTACATGGATGAGATGAGTACCAAGACGACTACGATGAATGCTATTTGCCACTTGGCACTTCACCATATCATGAATATATATGTGAGATGAGAGTGCTATACATATTTTATACAGTTCTCTCGCTCTTCCTCACATATCGTTATACAAGTACCAGGGAATTCAGACAGTTACCGCTGCATTGCATCAGACTGCCATACTTTTTCCTTGGGAGAGCCTTTTCCTTTTCGTCTTTTCATCTTCTTGGCCTCACAAAAGAATTATAGAATTTGGAGACTTTCCTTCACAGCCTTTTCTTACATTTTCTTTACTGTTCTTTCTTGGTTGGCCTACACTTTAAATGTTAAACAGTGTGATCATGTTATAGAACCTAACAATAAGTACGTACAATTGTAAAGTAAGAATATCCACAAGATATATATTTTTTCCTCTCGTCCAACAACCAACAACTATCAAAACCTTTTTCTTTTTCTTCCTTCGTCCTGGTTGGTATTCTTGAGCATTCAGCAAGATAATTTCAAATTCTATTTTCTTTTCACAAGTCGGCAAGCCGATAACTAATACACGTGTCAAGTTTTTCACCAGCCTCCATTAACGGAACGGATCGTCGACGAGAGCGAGTGAGAGGAGGAGAGAATTTGTGATATTGTACACTTGTCTTTCATGGCAGATAATTCCTGGTTCTTGATTCTCTCTCTATCCCTCTGTCTTTGGTCTCTGGCAGTCTGAAGAAGAAGAAGACGAAGAAGAGTATCAAGTTTTTTCGCGAGAGTTGAAAAAACGGAGTGAGAGAAAACTAACTGAGCAGTACAAAAAATCCTATAAGTATAAAAGTATAAATCTTTCAAAATGTCCCACTTTGGCTTTAGCTATGGCCTGCTGGCCCTGTTCAAAAACCACTCAAGTCACACTTTTATCCACACAGTTCAACGGATAAAGTACAATACGGGATAGATTTAGAGTTGGGAACATATTTTTTCCCTTGAAAATTATTAAGTTGATCCAATTTATTTATCCGTTCACAGTGCCAAATTAACATATAAAATGCATCCCAATTTCTCGAGTTCATTTCTTCCCTTATTCTCTTCAAATATAATGCAGCTTTAATTTTCTTTGAAATTTTAGTTCCTCAACATTGATAGTTTTTTTATTAATTTAGTAAAAAATCAAACGGGTTTTCACTTTTAAAGTTGGCTTAAACCCAGTTCACAAATGTTTAATATTTTAAGGCCGGCGTGGATTTTATTCAAAATTGTAGAAATTTTTAGAATTTTTATTCAGTCCTTGAATTCACTTCTAATTATGTTTACGTAAAAGTATAGACAGACGCTTTCATTTTTAAAATTTTAAGTAAAAAACTGTTCGAAAAGGAAAATGAGATTTTTCACACTCTATTCTTTGGCTCAATAAAATATCCATTGACTAGGTCGGTTGATTACTTTCAGAGTTTCTTCTCCTCTGACTTTGACTCACGACTCAAAGCACGTTCACAGTTTTTTTTATTCAACGAGTTAATATATGAATACACAATCAGTCTCAAGTCCTAATATGCATTGCTGTCTTGGTTCTAGACGTTGTTGTTGCTGCTGGCGTTGAATTGAATTTGAATTTAAAAATTGGGTTGATCAGAAAGCGCAGGTGTTGTACGTTGTATTATATTTATGTATGTATATGCACTACTATTGTACAAGGGAGCTAATCACACTCCCGTATTATATAATATTATAAGTATATTATTATGCGATGTGTGCATTATCATGCGATGTGATATGGATCCAATTATGTATAGTAGAAACGGTGCACCACATCACACCATAATATCATACCAGAACGTACTAAATATGCATACAAGTGTATGCAGAAGGTATATAGGAAAGGGAATATGATTAGCAACAGGCTTTTGTTTAGTCAAGAGGAGCGAAAATTCCCCTTTTAATTGGATGGGTACACACAGGGGAGCGGAGGAGAAAAAAGGAAGAGGAACGAGCCCGAAGAAGCACAAGAAGGAGAGTGTAAGAGTAAGAGGACGACGGGTGAGTGAGTGAGGGAGGTGGGTCGTCGTCGACCGAGAGAGAGAGAGAAATTTTGCACAGGCACGGGCAATGGCAACGGCAGAATCCGGCAGAAACAGAAACCGAG
Source organism: Sminthurinus bimaculatus (assembly GCA_034698285.1). Lineage (NCBI taxonomy): Eukaryota > Metazoa > Arthropoda > Collembola > Symphypleona > Katiannidae > Sminthurinus > Sminthurinus bimaculatus. The sequence continues at coordinate 30,370 of JAQIVE010000477.1, forward strand.
TTCAAGTTGAAACTTTTGCATCCACTTTTGCAGTCGGAGTCACAATTCGCACTAGATTAAATGCATGTCAAAGTAGGAAGCAAAGGAAAGGGGAGGAGGGACACGGAAAACAGCAAACAGAAACGAAGAAATTACTAGCAAACTATTATATTGAGATTGAGCTTGACGTGGAGTCGACTGATTTTTTCCCTATTTTCTTTTCTTCTACTTTTGAGTATTTCTTCTTTTTTTCTTTTCCTCCTGTTTCTTCTTACTTCTTCTTTTTCTCCATCTTCGTCTTCATCTTCGTCTGCTTTCTGCAACTACTTTTTATATTACTTTTTGGTTTTTCTTTTCCTTTCCCTCTCTTATACTCACTCACAGTCAAAGCCAGAAAGGCTCAAGGCTCAAGTCAGAATCACAACTCAGCTCAACTCAGACACACTCGCCAAAAACACAGCAGAAAACACAGGGAGAGAAAGAGAGAATACAGAAAAGTGGAAAGAGAGTCGACTGAGGAAGAGCAGCAGCCAAAGCAAAGGCAAAAGTTTTTTTTTGAGTTTCACTCAAACTGAAAGGCGCTAACGAAATTCACGAATGGAATGGAATGGTGAATGCCAATGTGAGTAAGGGAAGAAGGACGAAAAGTATTAAGTATGTCTACGAATTTTCGAATAGTTAGATGGGAGGCACACAAGAACGGAGAACGAAGAACGCAGAGAGCGTAGGTAATATACAGTGTGCCGACTGACTGAATATTATCCACACATGTAGTTACAGACCAGAGCAATACCAGAGTGCACACTGTGTACAGTGTACAGGGAATCGCGGCGAGAGCCGCGGAGAGTCGAACCTCAGACTGTACAGACAGTCAACTCATAAGTGCAAAAGAAGTGGTGAAACTAAAAACGAACCAAGAGGAGCAAGAGCAAGCGAGAGTAGGCGAATATCAGCAGAAACAGCAGCAGTAGCAGCACCAGTGGTAGCTCTGTGTAGTTGTGGTAGTCTGAGTATGAGTAGTAGTAGTAACGGCAATAACAGAGCAAAGTTCTCAATTCGCCAATGTCGGTAATATGAAGTAGTCCACAAGTATACTACAATATCTATACATGCATACATATCTATCTATACGTGCACTCACATACACAGACACACATGGTTCTTCGTTGTCTATCCACACCAAACACTGACAGACTGTGTATAATACGCAGGATAAAGTATCTGCACGTTATATGGCAAAAATTGTATACTTAACTTTGCCTTGATTTGGATTTTACTTTAGCCATGGTTGTTTCAGTTTTATACATATGTATTCGAACTCAGTCAGTTTCTATATGATGAAAAATGTGTATTTTGTATTGGTGGGTTTTGAATAGTATAAATATGCACCATAGTTACTATTCCTTAAATTACTACGTCGCATATTATTACAGCCTTTTATATTTGTAGGATAATGTATTATTTTGTAATGCTAATAGTATGGGCTGAACAGAACAGAGTAAAAGAGAAGGAGCAACAAGATTATGAATGCCGCTCGGACTGTCTGTGTATATGATCTATGTGTGTGTGTTGAAGAGTTTGCTTTAAAGTTCACTCACTTGAGACAAGTGTGTTAGTGTAGGTTAGGTCGTTGTCTGGCTAGGAGGAGGATGATGATGATGATGAACGTACGACAAACAAGTATAGTAAGCACACACAGAGATATTTAGTATGAATTTAATGTATACACTATACACACACTCACTTTAGGTAGAAATACTTTAAATATATGGTTTGTCGTCGTTTGGCGAGCCTGAGTTTATGGGTGATGGAGGAGTAGAAGTAGAGGTACGTGTTTAGCAGGCGACGTTGGAGCAGAGAGTGTGGACATATTTTGTAATGTTTGGGACGTTGGCAAAAATTCCAACAGAAAGACGGCTGAGAGAACGATGAGGTTTGCACAAGAAGAGACGGCGAAGAACACGACGGAGGTAATCGTGGTCGTGGTGGGTCCAAGCCAAGCGTGTTGTCCGTATAGTGTAACTTGAGGAAAGCGGTGAGCCAGTTCCGTCGTTTGTATGTATCTATGTATTTGTAGCTTGCGCGTTGTACGGACGATTTTCGGGTCTCATAAAACGACAGAAAAGTGAGTCAGCACTCACACAATGCAATGCTTCTCTATATACTACTTCCATTTATTTTGCTTTTGCCGTTTCTTCGCCGTTGCCTTGTGCCGTTTTGTTTTCGTTGCCGCAGCCGTTGTCTTGTGCTTTTACTTGTACTGTTGCTGGTTGCTGGCTGGTTTTCTTCAGTCAGGTTCAGTGGCGAGGAGTTGCCGCTGTGCGTTTTCTCGCAATTCTCTCCAATGAATGCCTGAAATGGAAAAGTGTCCGTGAGCTCTCTTCTTCTCCAGCTCATTTGTTCTCCAACGTTCTCTATGTATGTTCCGCTGTTGCTGTTTCTTGCTGTTGCTCCTGCTTTTTCTTTATACTCAGCCTGACACAAAAGCCCAACTCAATTCGTATAAAGCTCAGTCTCTATGCAACTATATGTAGAACTCCGAGTTGAACTATGCCATAGTTTTATCATTCAAACGTTCTATGTGTATATGTGCAGTTACTCTGCCTCTTCTTTCTCTATTCCCTACATACATATCTTCCTCGGTCTTTTTCCTCTGCCGTTGTCTTTGTAATATGGGCTACCAAGGCCTTAAGGTTTCAAAACTGCCGAAAATTTTAGCATTTCACAGAGAAAGCGAAAGAACCTTTTTATCCTCTCGGTCTATGTATAAGCATTGTATGAATATAAGACCGTGGAATTTTGCACATACTCGCATGAGCTGGTGTGTGACTGTGAATTGTGAATGGGCCTCTGCTTTTCCCATGCATAGATAGTTCAAAATTTTGAGGGTTTTCTCCCATTTCTCCGCCCTGTTTTCTCGATGCTGCGATGGCAAATATCTTAAGAGTTTGCTTCTATGCACATATTTCTTTATACTTTTCCCTCTTTTTTGCTAGACTTGGACCGAAACAGTAAAAATACGTGTTTGTCTCTCTGGATGTGTATAGACAATTTTTTTGGGTATGTTTGTATTCCGGGGATGGGTATGAATATGGGTAAGCTGGTAGCTTGAAGAGATGTATAGTTTTTACTTATTGTACCTTGTACATAGTTTTCTTCAACGAGTCCCCAAGCTAACACACACACACACACAACTTGAACGATAGTGTAATACCCTGTAGATACAAGTGCAAGTACAACATTGGAGAAAAAGATGCTCAAGACGAACGTCACAGAGAAAGTGAACGGTTCGTACATAAAGTTGCCATTCTCATGTGTAGTCATCATAATCTTCTACTTCTACTTCATATTGGTCTTGTTCCTTGTGCGGTTTTTCCGTCGTGTCGTTTTTACGCGTGGCCCCTTTGCCGTTGCTTTCGGTGTCGCCGCTGCCGTCGTCCGTAGTTTCCTACATCATACATTATTATTTCGCCAGGTTACTCAACATGGTTCGGGGATGAGGAAGAATAGAAAGAGAAATACATATGCAGGGTGTAGAAAGTAGAAGTAAAATACTTTCCTCTGTGAATTTGTGTAGCCAAATATGTGTGAAACGGTGTCGTCACAAACCTTGCCGAAAACGCAAACCCATGTCAGGACAAGAGCTGCAGAATTTTACAAGTAGCTTTGTATAAAATAGAACTAGAGCATTATAATTTTCTCTCACACTCTCTCCCTTTCTTTTTTCCTCTCGCTTTCTCTCTTGTTCTCTCTCTCTCTCTCTCTGTATGCTGTTGAATCGGAAAACGGAAAGCAGAGGCAGAATTTTCATGAGAAAATCATGCACCAGCAAACTCGAATTGGGGTATATGTATAGTATAGACCACTCTCCTCTGTTCTGTTCCAGCTGAACAGGGAACGAGTATTTTATGTAAAATGTACATTGTGCATAATATTATATGCGTATATTTTATGTAGGGAAACGGAAAATATTAAAAGCAAAGGCAAAAAGAAAGAGAGAGGGGAAAGGAGAGAGAACAAATTCACACATAGTCGTTTTCGTTTCACTCACTCACATGCAGAAATAATCACAAAATTCTGTCTCTCTTTGATATACTTCCAGACTGCGGAATATTATTGAAGACAGGGAAAGTAGATATTCAGTGAACTTTGTGCAGAGAATGGGAAGGCTACAAAGAGTAGAAAATCTTTTGATTTCTCTCCTTTCTGAGAAAAGTTTAAAAAAATTTATTGCATTTTCTCCAACTTCCCATTTCCCTATTTCTCATTCTCTCTCTCTCTCTCTCTCGATTTCTCCTCATATTCTACTTTTATAATATCGTTCACCTTTTCTGCCAGTGTCACAATTCATCAAAAGTTTAAAGTCCGTGTTTCCCATGTGAGATGGAAAAACTGTACCAAAAGGCCAAAAGCTTATGAGATGAAGATGACGAGAAAACGACTTGTGTGCAAGTCAAACTGACAAAAGCAAAGGGGAAGGAGATGGGAGGCAAAATATTGAGAAAATTGTGTGATAAGAATAAAAAAAGAAGCATGCATGGCACAAAGGTATCTATATCTAATTTGAAATAAAAAATCTATCCTACTATTTCTTGTATACATATTTGCAGCTAGAGGGAGAAAGCAAGTGGGAGATGGGAAACTTTATTTAATATTTGCGGTAGGTTTGAGAAGATGATTGAGCTGAAAATTTGTCGCCGCATATTCCGTATTATTATATACATAGAAATCTACCTCGATGTGTTTCTTTAAAATTTGTTGTATATCTATACAGGCACGTTTTGGGGGCTTAAGGACTCCATGTCCTGAAAACTGAAAACCTGGAAATAATATGTATATCGCCAAAAAGTATCATGCAAATGTGATACACATGTACTTTCTCTATGCGTATGAGTTCCGCTTCCTTTGAGGATATCCATCCTTGACAAAGAAATACTTGTGCACAATTCAATAAACCGAAATATTATTTCCGTCTGCGTAAATATGTTTTGTAACATAAGACATGTGTGTACTTTGTACGACATGACATGTGTGTAATTAATTTAACGCTTTATATATCTCGATATTTGTAATATGTACATTAAGAAATTATGGACTCACTTTTGAAATGTTTAAAAATGTTCGCATTTAAAAGTTTTATTTAAAAATGCTTGAACGATGAGAAGGTAGTTGTATTTTATCGCTTATTGGTATTTATAGGGTAAGACTTTGAGGTATTCCTGGAAAAAGAAACTGAGATGGTAGCTTGATTCCTGGACTTTTTGATCAATTTTAAAATGATGTCAGTACCATTTTTTCGATAAATTTTGTGATAACAGCTAATACATGTTATACATCATACATACTTATATAGCGTGTATTACTATACTCTATTGTATTTCCTGGTAACATCATAATATTTTAAAATTTAAACTATCTGTATACATTACATATACATACATGTTTACACCTATTTCTCCGTATGATGACTACTTTTCCCTCAAGGTTTCTCACATAAAATACAAAGTTTAAAATTGAAGTACATAGTAATATGACTAACGCAAATATAATGTAATATACATCAAAGTTATACTTATGTATGTATGATGATATGCTCCTAGGACATACATTTTACGAAAGTAACTTCCATACGCAGAAACTTTCTTTGGCATAAAAAGCTAACGAGAAGTCACACTCCCGAGTTTGAATGCATGTGCATATGCTGTATACAGTATACACAGCACAATGTACAAATTGCAAGCGTACTTCACTAGTAAACGACAAGGTGATTTGCCAAACAAGAATGCAAAAGTATGCTCATGTTCGCAGTTTTTCGGAACTGCCTATTTACATTAATTAAGTTTTGAGTGAATAAAGGGAGGCAGGTAGGGAAAGAGAGAGAGAGAGAGAGAGAGAGAGAGAGAGAGAGAGGGTTGATGCCTGTGGATGAATTTTCCGGTTTCTTTTGCAAATACCCTGTGGTTTCAAATGGAAAGTTGAAAGTTCCATTCTCCTATTTTGACCTTTAGACGTGGATTACATCATTACATAGTGACAACGTCAAAGACAAGAATTTACGCCGTCAAGGACCAAGCACTGATTTTGTGAAGTTATTTGAAGTAATAATATATTATACCAGAATAAAATACAAGACTCATTCTGTCTATTCCTAAAATTTTACAGCTTTTTACATGATGAAAGTCATAAACGATTTTTATGCTGAACCAATAATATGTATAATGAGTTACATAAATGTAAAATATACTTACATGTAAACGAGTTTGCAAGAAATTGAATTTTCAAATAAAAATACAAAACACTTTTAAAGTTAATTTAACCACAAAATTACAAAAACGATAATAGTTCAAATAGTTTTCAAAATTCCTTCCAAACTATCGAAAGAAATTGCATCTTTATTTTACTTCAAAGCCAAGTACAATGTAAGTTTCATATATTATTGCATACCGTCACACGAGGCGAAAAGCGGCAAAAATGAGGCGAAAAGCGGCACTAAAAAAGTCCTGTGGATTACTCATCAAAAGAGATCCGTGTTTAATTAATGAATATATGAGAAGACTACAAGGATATCT
>JAQIVE010000478.1:0-36899 GCA_034698285.1 Sminthurinus bimaculatus
CGGACAAACCAAAGCCACCCACACACACCCAACCCAAACCAACCTACGTTCAATCTCTTTTACACTTAGGAAGAGCAGAGGTAGAGATAATGTTTATATTATGATTCCTACGCAAGTTCGCCGTGTCTGCTACCCTTGACTAGTTTCGCCAACAATAATATAAGTGGGGGAAAAGTTGAAGGCAAATGCGATGAAACGAAATGATCACGAGAGAGGTAAAAGAGGTGATTCCGAATTAATAAGATTGTTCCATTCAGTCGGCTGCGTACATGGTTACATGCATAGGGATGCAACACGAGGCACAATCAAATTTCCATATATTTCGAACACAGCTATCTGCATGCACTATCTATGTATGTATGTATGTATCCACTTGCATAGACATAGACATAGACGTAAACGTAGACGTGTAACAGGAGAGAAAAGAGTTCTAGTATGTACGAAGATAGAGAGCGGGAAAGTAGGAGTAAAACAAAGGGAGAAGTGAGCACTTTCACTGGAGCGTAAATCAAGATTCCGTGGAGGAAGACTCGAGGAAATTAGCGTGCTACATCAATAATGCATTTTGATTGTGAATGGAATGGAACTGCATAGGATAGCGTATACATAGAATAGAATGAAACTGAACAGAATGGAATGGACTCTAGTCGTCGAAATCCCGGACTTTGAAAGCCAGGAAAACTCGGAACGCTTCTGCCTACTGCCTCACTCTGTTCTATCTACTCTGTTTGCATGTAAGTTTGCTCCAAAATTGCCGGCAAACATGACGAGAGGAGCAAGAGACAGAAACAAACAGAATTGCATACATAGTCAGAGACAGCGAAAACAGAATGGAATGGAATGGAAAATGGAGACACGGATATAGAGAATGAGAGGAATAGGTTTGGAAAGTAGACAAATGTGTCTGTTTATTCCCCAAGTAAAGTAAATTTGCCGTCTCTCACTCTCTCTCTCTCTTTCTTCTTCTTTCTGCTGCTACCTAACTTGTGTGCATACACACACACATAAACTCTCTCATTTCCCTTTTTTCCAGTCCTCGTCCTAATCTTGCTCACTCTGTTCCCCGTTTTTCGAGCAAATGGTAAACTACCTATGTATGTATGTATGTATGTATGCCGAGACTGATAAAACAGGGAATGGGGCACTTGGAGCGCGATTTAGCTATGTGCTCACGTAATACATGGAGAAGGACGAATTGGTGGAAAAATAATTATAGTTGCGATTCAACATTTTTTATGTGTGTTATGGGAAAGGATAAATAGTGGCCGGGTGGACGGGAACGAGACAGCAGAGAAAACAAAGAAGACAGCAGCAGCAGACAGGAGGAGAAGCAGGAAAAGAACAAGAGGAAGAAGAGGCAGCAGAGACGATCTAGATAACTAGCAAAAGGAGAAACGGCTTTTACGTATCTCGTTGTCCTTGTCCTTGCTCTCTCTCTGTCTCTCTCTTTGCCTTTCTTCTTCCCTCGGCTGCTAAAAAAACAAGCGGAATGACTACAGCATATGCACAAACATCCCATGATATGTAGATATCCATATAAATACACGTATTTTCGATGTAGGGGACCCAAGAGAATGAAACGGCGTCCTTTACTCTACTCTCATTTCTTTTACATAAGAGTGTACACTGTACATTCACATTCGTATATTCTAAATGAGAAAAACTGCTCTCAAGTATTTTACCTCCTCGCGTCAAGGCAGTAATAGTATGTACATAGTTGTAATAGGGGGAAGGCGAAGAAGCTTGTCTAAATACGGTCCGATAGTTTCATTGTTGTATTTTAGTTGTATTGTCATTACAGCTAGATGATTTGGGAGGAAGGGGAAAAAGCCCAAATGAATTGAAATATCACCATCTCAACTCACTCTATAGTATACTTACAGCATATGTATGTAGACTTTGGTTACCGTGTGTGTTTTCTTGTTTTCTTTTGAAATAAATCGGAAAACTACGGAAAAAAGAATGGAAATGGTTGTATGTAAGTACAAGAACCAGATCAAGAACATGCGGCAAGGAAGATGGGGGAGGGAGAGGACTGGGCGGGAAAAGTAGAGTAACTGTATTTTGTGCATGTAGGTATTTTGTACGGGTCTCAAACTCAGGACTCGCCACAATTTGTCAATGCGACGAGGTAATCTCTCAATCGGCAAGCTCGTCAAGTTTCGTCGCTCCCCCCTCTCCATTTTTCTCTGTTGTCTCGATCTGGATCTCCAGCTCCAGCACCAGCTCTATTCGCCATTCTTTCTTGTATTTGTACTGGCACGGGTATTTGTACAGTTTTATTTGTATTTCCTTCCTTTTTGCTTGAGCTCCCCTCGCCCTCACTGTTTTTTCTTACTTTTTTTACTAGAAAATTCTCGTGTAGGAAAATCGGCGGAACCTCGAGCCTCTTTGTTTACCTTGACAATGAAAAACTGAAGGCGGGGGACAAGAAAAGATAGATTCCGATTTGAAATAATGTTTGTCCAGTTCTGTCCAGGCGTATGCCTAGACTTTGAGTCTATACACAATATATTACTTACAGCATAGGTAGATTCCATGAAAATTCGGAAACAGAATCCGGAATCTGGATCCAGCTGTCTCCAAACTTTCTCCAGATGCAAACAGACATTACGTATTATGTATGTATGTGGCGAATATTGTATCCTACAATATAATTTAGAGTGTATTCTCAATGCACGGCTAAATATTCAAAGTATTCTGTACACTAAATATACATACATCTTTCACACATTTTGTTTCCACACACGACTACCTTGACTACTGACTGTAGGGAGGCAGGAGGGGAGTATTTAATAGTTGACGTTGTCGAGTGGCCGTAGCTATAGAAGCATTAGCCATAGCACCTTTCTAAATTAATGTGTTCTCCGTAAGAAATCGAGCATTTTGTTTGTCACGGGCTCCTTGGTGGTCGGCAGCCAAGCCAAGCCGAGCTACGTCAAGCCGGGCCAGCTCAACTCCCTCTTTTCTCCGTGCTCTTGTTCTAGACGGAGACGAAGGAAGCAGCCAACCTCCGCCTATGTCAAAGTCGTAGAGAGCCCTGGCTCTCAGTTCATTCGCAATTCGCAAGCTCGTTCGTGCAAGAAGGCCAAGGGTGGGAAAGGCAATAAAAAAATCACGCGAGATCAAAATTTCGGTTACTCTTTCGTTCTTTCTTTCTTTTTCCATCTTACACTCGCTCTCTCTCTCTCTCTCTGGCTCTCGTTTCCTCTCTCCTTTTGGTTCTCTCCCTCCTTTTCTACATTCATTCCATTTATTCTACATGCTGGAAAAATGGTGTGTACTTTTTTTTCTGCTTCTACCGTATATACCGTGTAAAATAGAAAAGTATGGTGTGATGCTCTGGTTCTGTTTTTGGTTTTGGATGTCAGCTCGTCACGGCAACCTTCTTGTTTCTCCTCCAGCTCTCCTCTTGTCCGTGTTTCTTTCTCCTCCTGCTTTTCGCGCTGGCCCGTAAATCCCTCATATTGTACGGGGGAAATGTAGGAAATACCTCCACTTTCTCACTATTAACTTACTCCAGTTTTTTTCTATTTCTATTTTTTCTAAAGAGAGAACTCTCTCTCTCTCTCTCTGACTCTCCTACAAAGGTATAGACATACACAGACAAACGGCTATTGCCGTTGCTCTTCTCTCTTTTGGAAAATAATTCAACCATTTTTCTCCCGTTTTTTCCCTCCTTGTCCGACGATCTTGTGCCCTGTATTCTTATACATACTTATATCCTCTGCTACTACAGTATATCTTCTTAGCACGGCCTGCCAATCTAAATTCTAAGCTACACGGCCACGTTTATAAAACACATGGTTTCGGCCCTCGTTCCCGTTCTGCTTGACGGTATATTTTTCCGTGTAGATATAAAGTACACTGCACAAGGCTACGTAAATGCTTCGTGTTTAATGTACATGCTCATTTTTCTCTATATAAGAAAAAGAGAGCGAAAAACTGAAAGGTATAGATGTATAGACACACTTTTACATTTAGTTTGAGTCATAATGATAATAGTATGAGTGTACAGTGTACAGTGTACGTACACGTATGAAACAAGATAAAAAGGAAAAGGAAGAACAAGAAGACGACGAAGAAAGCAGAGGAAGCGTAAAACCAACCACTCGTTTTGCTAATGCTCATTCGCCTTCTTAATAGCTTGTCTTGTCTTGTCTTTACTGAGGCCAGTCAGAGGGACTGAGTGAATGGAAACCCAAGTTAAAGTTCGAGAGCAACATAGTAAATTTGAAGAGTTTCCTTCGCCTACAACTCCTTTTAGCTGTCGATGTTGAGCTAAGTTGTGTTGGTCGAGTTGCGGTGCGTCAAAGGCCCATTTATGTCTGTATGTATGTAGAGAAAATATATATAGAGAACTAGAAGCAAAAAACGTACTTGTAAAGTAAACCTAGAAAGGTTTATAAATAATACATGTTATTAATGTTATTTTATTATTTCTACCCAGTTCTTTTCTCCCTTGTGCTACTACATACATATCATTAGTGTTGCAAAATCGCCACCCGGACCATTTTTGCTATATGTAGTTTCTACATATGTATTTATATACATACATATTGTAGTTAGTTGCGTTTCCCTAGGTTTCGTATTCATTTTTTCTAGGAACCAGAAGCAAAACGTAGATACTACTCTATGTACATATATATTGTACATGTTATGATATTTCTTTGCCTCCTTCGTTTAGTCAGACATGTTATTGTAGAACACGAAGGGAAACGAGAAAAATGAACAAAGAAAAAAATGGAGAAAGACGGGGAGGGAAAGGAGTGAAAGCCTTCCTTGTTGTTTCACCTCACTTGGCACTGGCGAAACGAAGGAATGGAGAGAGAGAAAAATTGCAAACTTCTATTCGTCTTCAAACGTATATTGTACATATAGATACATGCATAAATATAGAACTGCTTGCGTTCTATATTGCAAGAATTCTATATAAATACTACGGCGTGTTCAGTAGTAGATACGGATGTGTTGTGTGCACGATTCCATGAACTCTGGAATATTACGAATGGTCGACCAGCTCCAAACGGAATGGAAGGGACGGGAGAGCCGGGAAACCAAATCTATGTGTGTAGTCAAAGCCAAAGCCAGAGATGAAAACGACTGAAAAACTGGAAGAGAGAGAGAGAGAGAGAAGGCGAGTTGGGCCCTTATGTTCAGTTACTATTGAGCAGCATTTTCATGTTTCGTATCGTTTCGTCCATCCTTTCTTCTCCTCTTCCTTCAACATTCAACATCCCATCCATGCTATGCCATGCCATTCTATGCGGTATTCAACTTTGACTCAACGTCCAAGTCACAATCCAACTCAACTCACATTCGGGATTCTGATTCAATATGAAATGTAATATAATATTTGGAGCTGAATAAGTGCGCCGTTGTGCCCCGTGTTATTTAGTGTATGTATGTACAATGTACACTATACACACAGCGTCGAGTAAAGAGTTTGAGTTGGAACACCAGAAACCTGGAAACCTGGAGAGAGCTGGATATGAAAAACAAAGAATGAACGAATGCTTGAGGCCTTGCTTGTTTTCCTTCAGACAAAAGTCAGTGTGTGTCTATTATATTATTTATATTACATGTATGCGATATATGTAATATTTTATACACGTGCCTGCATTCATACCGTATTTTTTCGCTGCGACTACACACATACACACCAAATCCCGTATTATTGTATATGTATATGTGCTGGGTAATATGGGCCAGTCGACTGGAGCTGGAGCTCGAGTTGGAGCTGGAATTTCGGAATTTTGGGTCAATGCAATTCCTACATCCCAGCTGCATGCTTTTACTATATTACTATACGTATCCGTATAAGTATGTATAGTATAAGGTTAGGTAACTATACTGTGGCCCATTCGTTTACCCTCCTCTTTCCTATTTGCCATAACTGCAGTGCAATGTTCGCAAATATCTGGCTTTACCTTCGACGCTTGAACACTGAACACACATTCCCTTTTCCCTTTCAATTTGACTCGTATATGTACAATGTACATATGTATGTAGAATGTAGAGCTGACGGGGCCTGGAAGGTAGGAGATGTTTCTTCGTGGAAAACATGCACATTTTGCATACATATTAAAAAAGTAAAAGTATAGTAGAAATGGGAGGGAAACGTACATTTTTTCCTTTTTTTTTCACCGGTCTAATTATTCTCCCGGTTGACTTGACTCTGCATGACTTGTATGTATATTGAATAAATGCAGAGTTTTCTAAAAAATTAAAGACACTTTTGCCCCCTGAACAGCCAACGGATACATATCCAAAGAGAACATGTCGCGGAATTATTTTTTTTAAATCAACTCCATTCCCAGTAAATTGTTGGTGACAGTGTATGTACATATGTAAGGGAGCCCAACGAATTTTTTTGTATATACAATACACACAGACACTCCTTCCCCGGATTGATGAAGGTTGGCATTGAGCATGGAGTCAGACTTTTATATACGTGCCCGTCAACGCATGTATTATGCATTCAGCCATGTGTTTGAGAATAAAAGTGGAAGCCTGAGCAAGCTCAAGTCAGCGTTGGAGCTGGAACTGGAATCGGAGAGAAGAAGCATTTAGACAGTAAATATGCATGAATGTAAATTTTTGGCCATGTCTTCCACTGTATTTTATGTACTGTACACGTGCACATGTTTCTTCGTTTTGTATGCATACTGTATGCCTAGATGTGTGTGTGTGTATGTCCGTCCGTCGGTTGGTTGCCTTGTCTTGTCTTGTCTTCTTGGCTCAGACTGAGAGTCAGAGCCATTTCAATTTCTCGTAGGTAAACTAACTGTCTGTACCAACAAAGGTATGAGAATGAAGGGAAAGGAACATAAAAAGCAGGAAAATCATGGCGGAGGGAGTGAGTTGAGTCGAACCGGCGAAAGTAAACTGACTGACTGTCACAACTGAGCACGAAGACGAATGCGAAGGCAAAGGCGAATACGGATACGAATACGAATACAAATAGGAATTGAAATAGGAATACAAACATGAAGGCGAAGACGTAGAAAAGTACAAAAGGGAGTAAGAAAACAACTATCTTACAAATACGGAGGAAGAATTCAGACGGGAGAGGAAACAGGACACTTGGAGTGAGTTTCGACTATTTGGCTGGGTGTTTTTCTTATTCCATATACATATGCGCATACACACATACATATGTAGATTCTGCCTCTCCGTTTGTCTTAGCGTCAGCAGAAATACTCAGTATATGTATGTGTATTGTACTTCCGCGTTTTAGATTTACATACCATGTATTTTCCTCGCTATTTTCAGTCCAGAGTGTTGGCTGTTGGCTCCCCTGCATATCTACCTACTGTTCTCTATGCATAAAATATGCATATATGACTCTGCCTTTTACTGGTTTGTATACGGGTCCATGAGAAAGATGCAGGGAAATATTGCAAATTTTATTGCAGGGAGAAAAAGACGACGGCGACCGTCGTCAGAAAGCATAAGACACAAGATGTACAATAAGACAGTTGAATTGTGAAGCCGGAGTCGAAACTGTCGTCCACATTGTCCTTGTTCGCCATCGTCATTCCATGGCCATATTTATATTATTATTGTATATTCTCCAGCCGAATATTGCGCCTGGAATATTCCTCCCCCGTCTCCCCTATATCTTTACATCTCTTATCGCCACCATGTTTCCTGTATTATTATTTCTTTCTACTACTAGATACTACTGCTAGCGTCTACTCGCTTTGTTTGTACGTTATCCCAAAACTCGAGCTCCCGTTCCAGTTCCCGTTTTTCTGTTCCCCCTTTATCTTTTTTTATCTCTCATCTGATCCTGCGGACCAGAACGAGAATAATGTTAGGAACAAAAACGTAGGAAATGACGGTGTGTGTCACTGGGTGTGTGGGGAAAAATTGTCTCTCGTCCTTGTACATTGTACATACTTTGTACTTGTACTGTCCTTTACGGCTTTCCCTAGTTTAGCTTTCTTTTTCCTTTGTGCCTTTCCCCTTTTTTGCACTCTACTCCTTCATTTTTATTTTCATGCTTGTGCTTATGCATTTCATTTTTCGGGAATGCAAAACTTTTTTCGCCATTTTAGATGCTTCCTTTCTTCTGGTGGAACTTGTACTGCATTATTGCATTACATATATTTTGTCCGTCCTTTTACTGCGCCGTATAAAAAACCAGGTGCTTTTATTTGCAAATAAGAATAAAAATTTTGCATTTATATTTTGTACTGGCATTCTATTAAAAAGAGTCAAGACGTGCATAGTTACATATATTATGCATAAGAAAAATGGTCGAATTTCAGCGCAAAACGATGATGAGATGGCAAAAGAGTCAAGGCCAGCGCAAAGTGAAAGCCTACATAAGTAAAGTAAAGGTCTTATTGTAGGAAGACACAAGGACACAAGAAATGCAAAAAGTGTAACATTTTGAGCTGAAAACTTCTGCCGGTTCTGGATTCGGATTCCGAGTTGGAGACGGAGACGGAGTCGATCTTCAATCCGTGACAGTGTACTCAGAGATAGATACGTAAGTACACTCCGACAGATGTATGTATAAACTTTGATCCTTGACGGAAATGCACACAAAATAGAAAATGGAAAGGAGGATGTAAAACTTGAGTTTTTTATGCTGCTGGTTGCCTGGTGCTGTTCTTTGGTGTGTCTGTACATTGTACATACATAGTGATGGCCACGGCCGTGGCCAGAGTGATGATGGTGGTAGTGGTATGTAATAGTGGTGGCGTCTGGCTGGTTTTGGTCTGTTCATGTAATTTTTTATGCCAAAATGTTGGATGTTGGATGGAGGGTGAAATGGAGGTCGACAGTAAGTAAAAGACCAAGAGCTGGAGAAAGACGAGCAGAGGAACAGAAACAGGAAGAGGAAGAAAGAAAGTAAGTAAGAAAGGCGTCCAAATCCAAATATTCTTCCCTTTCTTGTGCACATGCTACGGCTCACAAGTTTTTTCCTTGTTTGATGTCCCTAGCTCTGGCTTTGGCTTTAACTTTAGCTTGAGCCTCACTGGTTTTCCAAGGAAATGGAGGGAACGGAAGAATGGACGACCGAATACGTACCTACATACATACATACATACACACATCCAAGTTTCAATGTGTTTGCCTATTCTGTCGTGCTGGTCTAGTTCTGGTGAAAGTACATGGAAGGTAGAGAGTAGAGAGTGAGCGGAGAAAGGTGAGATGAGGACAGGACAGGGTTTTCCTGTGGCAAAGACTTTCGTGACTCGAATCGATACGATACGATATAGGATATCGTCCAAAATACTCCATACACAGTTAGGACTGCAATCTTTTCCTTTTTTATCCTCTGTTCACTGCGTTCCTCTTTTCACTCCGGCTGATCCTTTCATATGTACATGCAAATATGTATGTATGTATGTATGTATCAAGGCTGGAAAGGATATCTTGATGTTCCATGCTACATGCATGCATTGTAGTAAGACTTAATTTTAATACCAATAACAATACAAGTCGACACGTTCCACGTACTCCGGTTTCTCTCCTAGAAACGTCAGCGTGGACATTCATTGAAGTTTCGTCTGTACTCTAAATTCCACGAGTTGACACACAAAAAGTAAATTGTAAACAAGGAAGTAGATACACACACTCGTGGTACATACAGTAAATGTGTTATGAACCAAGTGCAAACCAGCCAAGCTAACATCTGCATAAAAATGTGAGTCAAAGAAAGTTGCTGGAAACTTGATACATACACAATAACGAGTAACAAGGCAGGCGGCAAAGAAGGCGGGAAGAAAAGGAATCCTAAAGTAAAAAGTAAAATAGAAGAGGAATGTATGTAAATGGAACAAAGGTTGAAACTATGGAATGGAGTAGGTAGGTACATACTGAATATACAGTATACATACATACAAGGAAAACTGGGAATGTCCTCGTTGTTTGTTGTTTGTCGGTGACGAGTGACAAGCACAAAGTTTCCCGGGGTTCCCCTCCTGACACCTCATATCAATATCTTCCTTTCCCCACCTTTCCTGTTTTCCACTCTCCTCTTCTTTGACTTTGGCGTGCCCTTAGTTTTTACTTTTACTGTGTGGCTGTGTGCCTGCGACGTGGTCCTCCAATTCAGTTGGAATGTTCAAAACTCCAACTTGTTCAACTTTTTTTCCAAGCTCATCAAACACTTTTCCAACGACGACGACTTTTGGAAAGATCTCTCCACTTTTCCATCTCCATCTCCGTCTCTATATTTCTCCAGACTCTTGACAAAAACACGAGGAATAATATAATACATCTATACACAAGTGTGTATGTATACGTTGCAGAGTTCAAAAATCGTACAAAACAAATGTGAGGCAAAAAAGTTTGTGGGAGAAATATGAAATGGCGTGTTTTTAGGTCACGACTCCGACTCCGACTCCAGCTGTAACTCCCCAGCTCTCATCATTAATTCATAATGAGAGAGACGGAGGACTGATGTATGCATGTATGTATGAATGTATGTATTTATGCATTTACGTAATGCTTGCATCTGCACACTGAGTCAAGCCAATATAAGACAAACCAGACGAGACAAGCTCGCCGAGAGAATAGACTCGACTGCATGATGTATATTTTACAGGTTAATCGTGTCACTGTGTGAGTGAGCCCCTGTGTTGTGAAAAGAAAAGGGGGGAAAGGAGAGCACAATCAAAAACGGGGCAAAGAGCGTCTATCCACAGGCAAATTTCATAACCATGGAAACATGCCATGTGTCAATGGGAACAATGGAAGTACAATGTAATATATGCACACATACGTACATGTGTCAAGCAGTTGTAACCGCTGTGACGCTCCTCTCGTCTTCCGTACATATATATATGTGTGTTGTGTTACAATTTTCCATACCAATTGTCTTAGCAGACATTTACATAGGATAGGATTGAGCAGGATCCTGCCTAATATGTTTTTTGAGTTTTTACTTTTATGGAAATGTGCAGATAAATGCGAAACATACGTACGAATTTAGTCGTATACGCAAACTAACTTGACAGGCACATGTGACATTGTGTCTCTTTTGCTCATGTAACAATATGTAAAAGGAAATAAAATGAAATGGCGAGGAATGAAGACTAAAACGGAGATGGTAGTAAGCGAAAAAACGTTCATCAAACCACTGGAAGATAAAATATGGCCTACTTCATATTTTTTACATGTGTGCTATACAGATGGAGAACTAGAGCAGTAAAGGGAAAGAGATTTGGGATGGAAATTAAAATTATGGGAGGAAGTACAATACCATGTTCTGCCTAATTTAGCATTGTTTACATTTGCATAAATATGATTAAATTTTGGGGTTTTCTCTCTTTTTCTGAAATTTACAAAAACTACAATATTTACAGGGTGTTTACTATACAAAACACAAAACAAAGCTTAGAAATTTTGATGTAATATCAATGTACAAAGCTATTAGTACAAATTGCTTAATTATTTGAAATTAATATCCTCGAATATTATAACTTTTTATTTTAACGTCAAAACCTTTATGAAAGAATACAAAACTGCCTAATTTAATTGACCTAGTTTTAAAATACTATTTTTAACTTTTTCATTTAGTTGGAGTATTTTTTTAAGCACCCCGTATGTACAATATGAATAGTCGTACAAATGAAAGTGATGGCTCTTCATCTTCATGAATATACATTATATACAGTATAATATACAAAAGGGAAAGTGAGCGGAGTGAGTGCGAGAGAGAAGACAAAATATACATACGTAATATTATTTCAAGGAAACTGGAACTAGAAAAACAAGATCAAGATGAGGATGAGCAGAGGGCAGTGAACGTGCAAACATATAAATTACGTATTTTGTTTTTGCATCCTTTCCCTCCAGTTTCTGTAGTTCCAGATCTCCAGCTCTAGTTTCCATCTATTCTACATCCAGTCAGACATCGGTATGTCCATAGATAGGTACATGTAAAGCGGCGTGATTTTTCCTGGCATTTGCATTTTACCCGGAAAAATTCATTATTCAGGTTTCTAGCCCTCCACTTTGTTTTTCCCCGTGTATACATATTATCTATTTCTATTCCTGCATATTTTGCCAGGGAGGCTTCTCATCCATTTGCAATTTTTTGCCAAGGGCTGGATGAAATTTAAAATTCAGAATTGCCAATTTATTCTCCGATTTAGAATTTTAGCCTCGTACTATTTTACAAGTTGTTATATCCACACTGTGTATCCACTATGCACTACAATGTATGCTATGCATGTGTCTGCGTCTTTGTGTGTATAAGGAGAATAGATTAGTTTCAGGATGAGTTGAGTTGTGTTGTGTTGAAGGGAGTCGAGATGAGTGGGGCTATTGAATCGCTTCGTGTCCGCATACATACATAAATACATACATACATATAGACCCATGTATCTATCTTCCACTTTCAACGTCTCCTCCTCTTGCTCCTCCTTCCTTTCTGTACATAACATAACATACAAAGTACATACTGTTACTCTACATACAGGATTGAGGAAAGACGGGGAGCGATGAAATGAAAGGTAAACAATGATGGGGTTTGTACACGACGAGTATCTGTGGAAAGATAGATTCAGTAGTGAGAAGAGAAGTGCAGGGTTTATAAGTACAGTGTACAGTATGTGAATGTACATCGACGCTGGAACGTCTGCCGGCTGCCGCAAACTTCACATCCCAAATTCTCCAGCATATTTTATATTTATTGCGTCTACTTATACGCATAAGCCTGTTACACTTTACATGCAACCTCCAAATTGGAATTCGAATTTGAACAACAAGCGGTCTACTTGAGCTTTAACTGGGATTTTGGCCCTGCTCCGATTTTCGAACTTATACAGAATGAACGACAGATATAACCAACCTCGCGTTTAGCATAATTCTATAATAATTCTTGTTTAAAAATGTCCTTCATTAAAATGATCCAAAAATTATTATTATTTATGCTTAAAATCTTTTCCTTCTAACAGAAATTTAAGTGAAATACAGCGTGGCAAAATTAATTTAACTTAGTTTGGGAGATTGTCATAGATAAGATCGACTGTAAACTTTTTATGTATTGATGTGAATATTTTCATCATGGATTTCTCCACAGTCGCTCATCATTTACCCGTCACCAGCTCAGCTCAGCACAGCACAGCTCAACTCTACGATTTAGTGGCTCTGGCTCCAGCTCTGATTCTGATCCTTCTGGCCCTCGTTCGTTTTGTCTTTCGGTCTTTGCCCATCGAAATTTTACGAGCATTTAAGTAAATGGATGCGAAGCAGAGGGAGGGAAAGAGCGGGCGAGCCATCAGATTTAGTGTGCGGCAACTGTTTAAGTATTCACCAGAGTCTATATAGCTGTCATTTCTGTTGTACTTTTCTCGGGTGAAACTCAGTGGCAAGATGTAAAGATAACAGATATATGGCTTGAAAAGGGGGTTCAACATTCAACATTCGACTCTGGCTCTTTCTTTTCCTCCCTCCGACTCCAACTCCGATTCCGACTCCTGCTCAATGCCGCTTTGTCTGTCGCTCTAATCTATGTCAAACTCAAACTACATAAGTCCACAGGCAACACCAACTTCAACTCAAACTCAAACTCCAAAGTTAAAGCCGACGCCAAAGTCAAAGTCAAAACTTTTACCCAGTCCTATCGTCATTCTGTACAATGTGTACAATGTATTTTACACGATACATGGAAGTGCAGAATATTTTGTGCATGTTTTGGCTAGACACTCACTCATCCATCAAAAATGTGCACATGGGCATATAATTCAAGTTTTATTTCAATAGTAATTTCCTCATTTTACGTTTGTCCACGGCTGACGCATCTTTGATAATAAAAATATACATGTAATATATTGCATGAATCAACTTCACAAAAGTACTTGGTACGAAGGAAGCCAAAAGGAGCGAAAAACAAATGGAATGAAGTTTGAGGCACCGACTTTTCTGTAGTCGTCATCACCGTCTTTCCCCCTTTTATCCCTCTTGTTTTCTTTTTGCAATGCAAATACAAATTCGAATCCGGATGCGTATTCGCATTCAGATTCGAATTTGCATTGCGTGTGCAGGGAGTGGAAAATCTCTTGTGCGTCCTTTTACTCCCCTGTCTATACTTTTCCACTCATCTCTTTTGTAATTGTAAGCACAGCCACAGCGAGTTGTAAATCTTTGCGTTTTCTGTAGGTATAATAAGAAAATGCGTTCATGTAAGCATACAAGAACACAATTATGCATGTCTGTTCTTGAAAGCTAACACAATAGTCATCCACTTGCCTCAGTCTTTTTCCATAACGTACATACTTGTATATGTGTATTTGTATTATACACATAGATACTGTATCCATACTGTGTATGGTATGGTGTAATGACAACGTGACGAATGAAAGTAGCTTCTTTACAATTTACAACGTAGTTGACTGTATTATAAGTAAGTCGGCTGAGGCTTCGTCGTCTTGGTCCTCGTCGTCGTCTCCAATTCTATTCATGTATCTTGTGTGTATGTATGTGTGTGTGTGTGTGTGTGCCCGGGTAAAATGAAATAAAACTGTACCGACATCCAATTTTCCGAGATGAACAGAAGACAAAGCACAAGAAGAGGAAGATGAAGAAGGGAGAGTGCATTTTGTATGGTATCTCTCCATCTTTTTTGCCTATAAGATCTCTCTCTCTCTCTCGGTCTGTCTGTCTCTCACACACGTTCTCCTCAATCTCACCACTACGAAATGAAATTCGGAGCTGTATTTTGTCTGTGTATTTTGTTACATGAGACTCGAACCAACTAAGTACCACCACTGAGAACTGAGATGAGAACGAGGATGAACATGAGCATGAGAATGAGGATGGCGAGCAAGAAGGCGAGGAAGGAAAAGACGAAGAAGAAGACGACGACGATGAGCAGAAAAAAAGACAAGAGAGTTTATACAGGAGACAGGAGAAGAGACGCGACTGGCTCCCTGAAACTCAGAACCGTCAGCTTTGCAACTTACATTAGTCTGAGCATCATCAGTTTTGCATTTTGCGAGAAGTAGTGAAGCACATCCAGAACTAGAACTACATACGTACATACATGCTTACGTACGTAGAACCAGGGCCAGGGCCAGCAGCTAGCTAGCTTTAGCTCCAGCTCTAGTTTCCCTCTATTCCTCCTTCTTTTTTCACTCCCTGTCCGTGTCCTGGCTGAAAATTCAGCACGGCCAGGAAAGGCTTTCTGGGAAAAATAAAATGCATGCACCTAACCATCTACATAAGTATGCATACACTGTTCAAAAATACACGCCTAAGTACTTCTTTATAATTCGATCCCCGCGAGAACCAACAAAGAATAGAAAAACTGCATGCACAATACCTTGCATGTGTAATGTGTGTGTGTGTATGTGTATAGGAATTGTACATTGCCTAGAGCTAATAGCTGCATTTTTTCTTTCCTTTCTCTTTCACCATCTATCCTATTCCCATTTCTCTTCTTTCTCGTTCGTTTGTTGAAAAATCTGCGTGAGAATCGAGTGAGCCAGAGCCAGCGAGGAAAATTTCTACACGAGAAAAGAAAATACAATACACAAAACCTACATGTTTTTGCTGTTACTTATAAATAAGAATATCTATAATCTATATGTACATTGTACATACATACAGACGTGCAAAAATAGGTCGGTATTAAATCTTGCCGTGCAGTTCTCCCATCCCGCTCTCTGTCTGCACATAAATATTATGCAGCTTTTTCAGAGAGGTGTGATACAAATACAAATTCAAAATACGAAATACCGATATTGCACATGTCAGCAGCAATATATGGAGCGTGTATTTTGTATTGTGTGCATGTATGTATGTGCTTGGTGGCTCTGTATTTTTCCCCTGGTATTTTTGCACCGTGTAGCTTTGCTTGCTTTTGGGGCAATACAATAGTTACAAAATACAACATGCAGTTAGTATACAATATACAATACAATACAAGTCTTACCTCCCGCATGGCTCCATTCCCCATTCCCCTTCTCCATTACATTACATTAGACGCAATTACACCGAATCGAATTGAGTTGAACTGACTAGCATTGCATTAACCACAGTGTACAATGTATAATGTATATGTTGTACATTGTACAGTGTACATTATACAGCTTCAACATGGGTTTCAGTTTCAGTTTCAAAATTTAACGTCGACTTGGACTTGAACTGCAGATTTTTACCATGCTGTACCTATGTATGTAAATACATGGATGCTATTGGAAGAAGAGAGAGAGAGAGAGAGAGAGAGAGAGCGGCGGAGGAGGAAGAGAGGAGAGGACATGATGGAGGAAGGGGAATAATTTGTGCTTGTACAAATACCTACAAATAGGCACTACCCGTCATTGACATATATTGGCCATAGAGCAGAGTCATAAAGCTTTTTCAGCCGTGCCGTACAGTTATTACCCTCTTCCTACATATCCATTTCCCTATGTATGTATAATGTATATGCACACACAAATTCTTCTTGCCTACATTCCACACGCTGTACTCTCTATCTCTGTGTGAGTGTGTGTGTGTGTACAATATAGGCCGGAAATGCATAGCTTACCTAGACAGTTATTTATCCTCTACTGCATGTACACACAAGATGTATCGGGTTTTAGTATTATTACTGCTAGTTAGCATTATTATTATTATTACTTTGTATTTTTATGGACCGATTGACTTGATGGAAGGGATAAAAACAACAAGAAGAAGAGGCAAAAAAGAGAAGAGGACAACCCGTTAAAATACTGTTGACGACATGACCAACTCGCAACTCAACATCTAGGTAAAATTGTGACTGAAGAGTACATGCCTACTCTATACATACTATATACATTATACATACACATGTAGCTTTATAGCATTTTTGTATGTATGCAATATATTTTGTGCACTTTTCTTCCAGTTTGCTAAAAGCTAAAAGGAATCTTGGACGAGAAATCCGAAATCTGTCTACTACATACTAGCTGGTTACACACGCATGTATGTATATCTACAGAAACTGAGACATTTTAGACGGGAAAGTATTGTACACACAAATCCAAATACATAGACGGAATGGATGGAGCCTGAGATTGAGATTGATGCCCATCTCTGATAATTTCCATCTGCTTAGAGCTCCACGTTTTTACTGTCATTCGCCAAAACTATTTTTAACAACTGTGTACAAAACTGTACAAAAACAAAACTCGACACAACTCAACTCGATTCAATTCAATTCAAGTCGAATCGACTCAACTCAACTCAGAAAGTAGAAAAGCGACAGCAATTTAGGCGCATGCAAAACACGTCTTCATATACCTAGATTTATAAAGCAAGTTTAAATAATAATAACAAGGATGATGATGATGGTGGTGGTGGTGTCTTATGCCTCGTAATAATATCTACTGTTTGTACACTGTACTCGGTATTGTACAGTATAAATGATTACTCACGCACATTACACTACATTACACACTCCAACTGTACAGCATACATGTTGTTCTCCGTTTCTCAGCCCATACTTTACTTTGTAAAGCTCAAAACATCGTTTTGCATGTAATATGTAATGAAGGCGACTGTAAAATACCTACTTGCACATAATTCGCTCCAGAAAGAAAACACATTGGCCGACGAACTCAAACTCAACACACGACAAAATTATGTGTATGTATGTATGTATGCATGTATTTAGATTGTGCAATGCTCTTGTACATGTGGCGAGGAAAGACGAGCAAGAGAGAGAGAGAGAGAAAGAAGATAGATAAAAAATGAGAGTTATCTCCTCGTTACTCTCGTGAAAGCTACGTGAATTTTACTTTAGTTGGCGGATTACCTACTTGGAAATTTAAATGGCTGTCGCAATGACAATGACAACGATGATGACATTCCTTAATTTTACGGCCGAACCTCGCTCTACATGTATCCTGCATTTACATATGTATATGTACATTTCTACATCCACATGCATACACTCACAAAACTAGAAACAAGGAACAAGGAACTATTCCATATGTATGTACGCATGTATAATCCACAGGAGCCAGAGTAAAAGCAACGGCGAATTTCGGGTTGGAACGCAAATGCAAAACAAGAGTGAGTGAGACGGTGACAGTGACAGTGAGTGGTGGTAGTTAAAAGGAGCGTGAATGCGCAGCAAAGGTACGGGCTTAGTTTTAGATCCAGGTAGACTGTGTCGTGTAACGATATGTATGTATGTATGTATGTATCCATTTATGTAAGTATCTAGACATAATCGCCCAATGCAGCAAGTATCACAGCTATACATACATAACTATTGTACATGCATATGTACAGAAGCAATACAAAACGCAGTATATATATATCAATGTACAGCTAGAACACAGCTCGTTGATTATATAGCGAAAATTCCGGAGCCCCGTGTTTGTCTTCCATGTGTTGTGTAAATTAATGAGAGGGACGGCAGACCAAAACCAAAGGGCTGTTAGCTATGCTTATATCCGCGATTAACTACAGTCAGAGTCACTGCTCGCAACGGTCAATCATCGTTTCCATGGGGAAATGACGGGGATAATTTTGCACCGCTATTACCTGCACAAGAAAAGGAATGTAGCTTTGTATACAGTATATAGTATATACATGGCTATATAGAAATCACCCGCAAAATAAATCATACAATAGATTGTATGATGAAATGTTGACTCGGGGCGATTGAGTTGAGCATGCATACATATTTATTATGTGTACATAATAAACCAAAAAACTCAAATTTCAATCAGGCTATAATTGCGCCCTCCTTGTTTTTTTGTGACACAAGACGATAGATACGAGCTCAATTATTCGGTTAATTTCTTTTTTAACTCTTTCTTTACCCGAGGTTTTTATCAAGACTGCATTTGTTATACATGTAAGAATCCCTTTTTTACAGCATATGTATGTATATGTATCAAAGCAGCAAGCGAAAAGGAGGAACGTGACCGTAAAAGGATGTTCATTTTGCATACTTATGTACGTACATGTTTTGCAGGATATTCATCGATAGTCGATACTTTTGATACATTCATCCATAATACTTGTTCGATACATTGACTAGATAAACGGTATTTTGCACATATAGTTTCTACACTGTCATCACAATCCTGTCCCTATCACTAGCACAATCATAATCATAATCATCACAATCGTCGTCATCATAATCATCATCGTCATCGTGATTGTGATTGTCTATCGTCTATCGTCCATCGCTTTTCCATCCTGGCTATCGTTCATCGTCTCGACACACGGCATGGAATGGAATGGAATGGAAAATGGAAGCGGGGGGAAAGGGGGGCAATTGAGGAAATGTCACCGTGAAAATGAAATGAGGCGAGTAGGAGTTGTTCGATAGTTAGATTTTGAATGTTATGTTTCTTGGTACGGGACAGAGTAAAGTAGAATACATACACGTACACGTACATACATTTTGTACATACACAGGTACACGTGAGTACCGTCAAAATTGAAGGAATGAAGCGAAACAAGACAAGAAAAAGAAACAAATGCCGGGGCCATGAGCCATGTCACTGTCATGTCGCTTTTGCCTCGTCTTTTATTTCTTGTCTCGTCTCCTCTCTCCTCGTCCTGCCTGCCTGCCTGCTTGCTTGCTTTTCCTTGTCTATGTATTCCTGTCCTTCGTGAAAGGATGACGGTGTTTGTGCATGTATATTTGAATACGATACAATTGGAAAATAAATGCTGACGAACTCATAAAAGACAATGTACAGTTTCTACATACACCATACACCCATCGATATTATGTTGTATAGATAATAGAGGACGAGGATAAGGATAAACATAAAAGAAAGTGTAGAAGAAATAATACAAGAAATCCAAGAAGAAGTGCAAGTGAAAGTATACATACATACACAAGGCAAAATGTATCCAGCTCGTGTTTCATGTATTGATGAAGCTGCTTTTAGTTGCTTTTGCCGCTTTTGACAGTGCTGCTGCTGCTACTGGGTTGTTGCTGTTGATATTGGTTGGTTGACGGTGACATTTGCCATTCTTCTACTTTGCTCTAGCGTATACACACACACGCATACATAATGAGTCATGTGTACATATAGAGTAATGTAGCCAGGCTACAAATTGTAATTACTTTGGAGAAAATCCGTCTCTGCATTTATTGTTGACAGTCACATCATTACTGAGGGGGGAGGAAAGAAAAATAGCGAACCACACAAACACATACACACACACAGGCTGTGCTGGTATAATAGTTAGTAAATTTAGTGACATGTCAAGTCAAAGCCCATCAACTATATAACTGTCACGAGCTCTGTCCCTTCTGCATTTATGTATTGTGAATGAAAAATGGAATGAAAAATAACGGCGTGTGACCCACAATTTGATTCAAAATCCCCACCACCACACAAATACAAATACAAAACACAGCAACAAAGAGCCACAAATCCGGCAAACCAGCGGCCGGTTAATAAAAGAATCAAAGGAAATATATGATGCACACATGTATGTATGACAGTCTCCAAGCCGAGTTGACAAGACAATTATATGGAAAAATTGAAAAAATGAAAGTTTCTCCAGTTCGTACCATTCGTTGCTTTTGAAAAAAATGAACCAGGAAGTTGGAGATAAATAAACTGTCGGTCACCTTCAATAAATAGAATGTCAATGCATGTATGTATACCTATTATTATAGATATGTTTACCGTATACTTGTGTATTTATTTTTATGAGTCGCGCGGTCAAAGCGTAGGATGCAAAAAGTAAACTAGAAAGTAAAGAGGTTTGGCATTATTTTGAGATTTGGCCCAATTTTGTCTTTTTATAAAATGCGCGTGTGAGAATAAAAGGATAGATTCTTGAACCGTTTAAATTTAAAAAAATTGCAAATTATGTATTAACGTCACTCAAAAGATTCTTCAAAGCCAAATTTAAAATGCGAAACCTCGTTGTTGTCTAAAAATAAGAGGAATAAGAAAAGTCCGAGGTTTTTCCTCGGGAATTACTCACCACTGTCCGTGAGCACGATGAGGAGGAAAATCCACTTAAAATTCTTGAAACACTCCATCACTTTCACAATTTGGTCACATCTCATTTTTCTGCACTGATTTTTTTATCTGGGATCCTTCCCAACAAAATTCTGTTGTATTGTACTGTGTACTGGAGTCGACTTGACTCGACTCTATATGTATATGTATTATGGGAGATGACAAGAGGCTGAAGGATGCTTTGCTCCGCTATCCTTTTCTCCTGTGGGATTGGAAATTCTTAGCACGACAACGTGGATGAAGATGATTGTGATGACGATGAGGATGCCAGAGACCCGCAAAACTACGGTGTGTATGTATGTATTTGTACGCCACTAGGGCATCCCACACGACCTTTGTCTTCTCTTCTCGTCCTATTTTTACGTCAGTTTCAGTTTTTCTCCAGCACAGTCAGCGATGAAGACCCAGAGCAAAAGTAAGAGCTGGAGCTAGAACTAGAGCTAGACAAAGATGTGGCACGGGGCTAAAGACTAGCTTCAGCTCCTGGCCTTCCTTTCCCAACTTGTCCTCATGTCTTGTTGACTCCTAGACCTTGCAAAATTCTAGTCGAGCGTAGTGTATGTGAAGTAGGTAGTAGAGCTTCTATTTAGCTGTGCTGAAAAGTTGGAGCGGCTGGGACGTAACGCACGTTGTAGTTGTCGATGTGGACGTGTGTCTTTGTCGTTGACTTTGGCTGCAGTATGCGTCTGCAGCAGAATACTTAGTGTAGTAATGGAGTCGAGTAATTTCCCATTAATAATTCAACGGCATCTTTATTATTTATAATTCACAAATTCTGCCAACTTTCTCCCTATATGTATGTATGTATAATATGCATGTATACACGTATATATTATTATTCACACAGACACACCGTGGAATACATACAGGAAAATCGACAAAAATAACTCCTACGTCCACGTTCACAATGAAATGACGCTGGCACACACTATTTTCAAAGATGTCTTCACTTTCATTGAGAAACACTTTCACTACAATACTTCAAGATCCTTTCCACTGCGGGTTTTTTCCTCGACTATTTTAACCTCCTTAACAAAAGGAAAGTGAAAAGTTGAATTATTATTACAACTTTTATTTATAATTGGATCAACTGCTGAATTGAATTGAAGCTGTAAAAGTAGAAATCTGATTATGATTATTACTATTATTATTATTAGAGCATTCTTTAGTGCGTGCACTCACTTATTTAATTAACTGCTCTGCTGGTAATAGGCAAAACTTTTTGGTTTATTTTCAAAATTTTGAATCACACACAGGTTCAATTTCAATTAATTTGTATACGTTTTAGCGTTGGCGTTGACGCTGAGGGTTATGATGATGATTATTATTATTATGGCTTGAGTTGATCTTGACTTTGGGATTGACGACAAAATTGATTCTATACTACATTATGTATATTACATTTTAATATATTATACTATGTCGCAGGTTTCATTGTGCTCTGAATAATTATCTGGAGAAAAACACACTAGAATAGAATCCAGTGAAAATAAGAAGATGCGGATAGTAAAATTGGAAAAGTATGGATAGAGGTATACACTAAAGAATCCACAGTTGACTGTGTGTGGAAGAATGGAAAAGAGTGGCGAATAGTTAGGAACGGGATGATTTCAATCTAGGTCAATGCAGCTATGAAATTATAATAAAGGAAATCTTAATGGGAAAAAGTTTGAGCATTATCCACCATAAACACAATTGACCATCATTTCCATGAATGAACTAGAACTGGAAGTGGAGGAAAGGAAGTCAACCCAGTGTTCACTTGCACACGGCGCTACACAACTACATACATACTCAGCATTCTTTTTCCTGGAGTTTTCTGTTTTCTGGAAGAGCTCCTTTGTTCTCTCCTTTGTGCCTCAACTTTCACTCTAGTTTTACCCTTTATATGTATGTATGTATGTATTACTTTCTCCTGTCACTTTCACTTGCACTTTTACCCTTACTCTCACTTTTGTTTTAGTTTTACCTTTGCAACTTATTTGTTTTAACAAGTCTCGATTCAAGCCTCCATAAACAATTTGTTTATTTCACAAGGCCCTCCAAATTTGATGATTTTAACAATTTCCTTTTATTTTTATTACATCCTGTGATGCGAGCCGATGCGATGCGACTTGAAATTTTGCTTCTTTTTTCCCCTTCAAACGAGAGACACAAACGATCGGAAGTATTGAGCCGCAGGTAAAACTTAATTGGTTGGAACTCTCTGGAGCGGCAGTTCACTTCCCTTTGGTTTCCTCTCACTGGTACTACACTGGGAAAATGGGGAGGAATCTTTCAAGGTGAAGAGAGAGAATTCTTCGTAGTCCTCACGATAAACGGCCGAATGTGCTGGAGTAATATTACAAGTACAAATGCTCCTTTTCAATCCAGCTGAACTCATCATTTTCCCCGCAGAGTATATGTGAAGAAGAAGAAGGTAAAGAAAAAGAGTCGCTCACAAGATGAGATGGTGATGACAATGAAGATGAAGATGAAGTTCAAGATGAAGATGAAGACACGGACAAGGACAAACAATCGTCAAGTGGAAGTTCAATCGAGTGATTGAGTGGAGTGAAAGGGAGGGAGAGAAATGGGAGAAATGAGATAGGAGATGTTGCACTGGGAATGAAGCGAAGCCCGAGACTCAAATAAAATGAAAAAATCACAGAGAGAAAAATGATTGTATTTTCCACATGAGGAGAGAGAGCCTATAGCTAGAGCCGAGAAAGGTGGTGATGATGAAAGTGCCGGTCTAAAACTCACAAAGCAGCTGTGTAGCTGTAGAATTTAGTTCACTTTTCTCTTTTTGTGTGTTTTTTATATTGTATATTGTATATGTAGGTACATTGCACATTGTACATAGACCAAGACGATTATCACTGTACAAAGAGCGGAGCAAGAAAAAAATCCAACGTTTATTTGCTGCTGCCGCCGCCAACTCAACTCAACTCCCAAATTGAAATCGGATTATTTGGACGGGTTTTTCCTGTGAAATTCGGGGTTTCCCCGATAAACTTGTCCCACTTTTCAATCTATTTATCTATCTTTCACTTTATTGAAAAAAGAAACCGAGAGAGAAAGTTTCACATTTTAATTTGTCATAATAATGTGTGTTTTCCTTTCACTTTATATTGTAGAAAAGGGATCACTAGTGTATTATATTTTCTCACAAAGTTCACGAAAATGAACGAATGAATGAAGGAAGGAAGGAAATGAAGCCACCCAATAAGTTTCGCTTCGTCGTCGTCTAAAATTTTATTTTATCTACTCCTTTCTCCCGTAATTTCCACAGCTGGAGTTTGGCACCTTGCTCCAATATAAACACTGAAGAGAATTGAGAGAATCCGTCCGTCTAGCCGTCTGCACAGAGTCTGGATCTGGCACGGGCATTAGAATATAAATGGATTTTCTGGAGAAACTCAAGACGAACAGTTGATTCAAGTTCCTGCTGTATATTTTGTATTTGTGTTTGAAATTTGAATCAATGGATATCTCCAATACTTTTGTGAATTTGAGAAGCACACACAACTGTACAACCACCACCACTACTAAATGCAGGGAGATAGCGCGAGATGAATGATGCGGTTTTCCTGGTTTGTTTCTCCGGCAGGATGAAAGAGACCAAAAGAAATCGGCAGATCGACTACATTAACTGTGGAAAAAACGATCTCTTTCTTGCGTAGTGCAGAGTTGACTATGTGTAATGTGTATATATGAACTGTATGTATTGTATTGTATTGTATTGTATAATGTGGCGTGGTTTCGTTTTCCTTTCACTTTTTTTGGGTGTTCTTTGGAGAACACGACAAAAGACAAAGTGTATGTATTATTATTACGAAATGGAAATTGTAGGATGTGGAGCTGAACAAAGTTGTCTTGTTGAGCTGAACTGAGCTGATTGCGAGAACGTGGTGACGGAGACGGTTCCTACAAAGCGGTTCTTCCACTGAGACGTTTGGAGACCGACTGAGACTCCTATATTTAGGATTACCTACGAGAGAGGGATCGATAGCGAGTGACGCACTACATCAACAGAACAGAACGGAGCAAAACTGTTATGTGCAGAATGAAAGTGGAGTGAGCGAGTCAGCGAACAAGCAAAGCAAAGCAAAGCAAGCAAGCAGCGGAGTCAGTGTAGGTCTTGGGTATGGTAGAGTATGGCATGGAGAGGGTCGAGAATTTCTCAGGGAAATATTCCCAAGTCTCTTCATACTACACTTGCCTTGCTACACATTAAGACGACGACGACGACAATAACGTGTACAAATTTGACGTATGTATATACATAGCAGCTCAACTCAACTCCACTCGGTGCTGAAGGTTGGAGGAGTTGTTGGACTTGAATTTGGATTTGGACTGAAAGCACAATTGGACTCAACCTGCAACTTGTGATGTCAATACGGATACGGATACGGATAGATATGCCAGAGGGCAATATGTAGCAAGTCTCGAGTCTTGACCTAGGCCCTCCATCAATTTTTCAATATGGTAACTTGAGCTCGTTCTCCCTCATTTTCTAGTGTGAAATTCCCAACTGAATTCCCAAGCACGCGTCTCACTTGGTAAAATGTACCGTTTCAAGCATGAAATGCATTGATCATATACATACGCTGGAAAATAAGCTCGTATTGTTGGATAGCTGCTGGTAAAATAGTGAGATTTGACTGTATGGTTGTTCCATATTTCATATGTTACTCATTTGAAACAATTACGCTACGAAGTATGTATACAGAGACAAAAAACTCTAAAAAGTAAAATAACCAAATTTTGTAATACTCATACATGCGTGACTGATTTGTTAAAACGATACAAGTTTTTGTATTCATAAGCTGTACTATTGTATTACATAATACGTAATTGAATAAGTAATAGCACTGCTTCTATTGTATTCAACACAACGAATACATTCATTGTAAAACAATCTAGACAACATAATTGTGAATTTAATTAACTGCAAAGTGTACTCTATAACAGTCGATTAATTAGATGGAGATTTTATGCATAATTTATAGCAAAGTTTAAAAGTATGGTAATGTCGTTATTACAAAAGCATTGTGCAATTTTTTGGGAGTCAAACAATAAGATATAGCCATGCATAAAAACCGGAAATGCAGAACGTTCTTCTATGGACGGAAATATTGTATTTGCACAAGCAGAGTACACATTTTCTAGCACTGAGAATGAAAAGGAATGAAAAATGGAAGCAAATAGTTAATTTACATACATAGGTAGGCCTCAATGTTCTAGTGAAACGAGGAAAATTGTGCTCTAATTTGTGCAGACTGTAGGCTCCAAGCTGTGCGTACAAGCATCAAGCATATTGTACGATAGAATGTCTGTAGAGTTTACTCAAGCTGGATTCTAAAAACTGTATGTACAAGAAGGCTGGAAACTAGAGCAAAAGTAAAAACGGGGATAAATAATACGCGGGAATGTTAGGTTAGGCCGGTTGACTGGGGAATAGATACATATGCGTAGTTATACATTATACACAGCTGTACATATGTATAGGTAGATACTCAGTCTCGTTTCGTCTTTTCCTAAGGGGCAGCCCGGTCGTCTTTCCACATTGAATACAATGACTGAATGAATGAATGAACACAATGAAGGACCCTCCATTTCTCCTCGCATTCCAATTCCAATTCGAATTCAAACTCGGATACTTGTATATTTCTTTCCTCGTCTTTAGACTGTTATATATACATGTATATAGTAGAATGAGACGAGGGAGAGAACGAAAGGAACAGAAGACGGGCAGAGCACGGCTGTGCCTGGAGAGGAACTACATACTGTAGAAGAACAACTGGAGGAAGAAGAGTGAGAGTATAAATACAAATATCAGTAGAGGCAAAAGTATGAGCACAAGTAGCAATACCCAAAGCAATAGCAATAGCAATAGCGATGGAATAAAAGTAGAAAAGAGTAGAGCTTTAAACATAAACGGATTCGGTTCATTTCACTCCAACAAGCAAGAAAGCAAGCAATCCGTGTATTTCTTTCGTCGTCTCGCTTACTTTTCTCCCGTCTCCATCTCTCGCTCCCAGTCTCCGTAGACATATGTACCTTGTACATGCCTGTATCTATGTATATTGTGTACAATACAAATTCTTTCCATGTGTGCAGTACTGTGCACAATACACTTGTTTCTTCCTTTTTCTTCTTCTTCAACATGACTGTGTACTGTACACTGTGTACTGTGTACATTACAATACAGAAGGCATACATTTACCGTAGAAAAAAACGGCCATGGATATGGATATTCCCTCCATATCGCTTCACATTACATTACATGATCATGAATCTCCGAATCCTTCTTCCGCGTCTCTCCACTCCACATCCAAATTCACAGCCACGTCCAAATCCAAATCCGAATCCGAATCCACATCCACTTGCACATCGACAGATGAAACGAAGAAACAAGACATTTATGGAGATAAAGTAAAGACGCGTCCTCTTCCTCCTCGTTTTCTTTGTCCATGCTCCTTGTGCCGCCTCAACCATACATATGTACATACATACATATATTCAAAACAAACACAGTTCTCTATTCTGCTCTTCTTCGCCCTGCTATCAAGGTAGGTATGTACATATTACAATACGCAGGGAAATTTTGGATGTTTCAAGTACTCTACAAAGGATCTCATCAATGATATTAAGACTGAAAAGGCTCCTCTATAAATGTTTGTAGATATTTCTCTGAGAATCACAAAGAGCTTGCTTTACTTTGATACACACTTTCACTTCTTCCAATGAATACTTGTACATATGAAAAACCACGCATGTATGTCTATATGTACATACATATGTGTATACGATAAGCGCATTGAGGCAATTTTTTCAAGTTTTGGCTTTAATGTGTTCAAATTGAAGAGCCCAGATTTTTTCACAGTACTATGTATAATGTATACATTGTATGCATTGTGCCGCCCGCGCATTGTCTTTAAGAAGTTCATCCCTCAATTGATCACTTGATTCCATTGAATTCCCTGCAATTGAAGTTATAAAGCTCAAGCTAGAAGTTGAGAGGAGGCTCCTTGACTTTAGCAATCTCAATCTGTTGACGGATTAATTTCTA
The DNA here is from genome assembly GCA_034698285.1 of Sminthurinus bimaculatus. Classification (NCBI taxonomy): domain Eukaryota; kingdom Metazoa; phylum Arthropoda; class Collembola; order Symphypleona; family Katiannidae; genus Sminthurinus; species Sminthurinus bimaculatus. The sequence goes on from JAQIVE010000478.1 coordinate 28,003, forward strand.
TGCATGTGTGTATTGTGTATGTATACAAGTATAAGAAGACGAGTAAGATATGCAGGGTGAAAATAAACCCGATTTCCTGTATGTATGTATGTTTCCCCGTGATATTGATAGTGACTATAATGTATTCATGTGGATGTCTACGTGGAGATAATAAAGTTGAAGCCCAAGCTGAAAGTAAAGTAAAGCTTTTCTCTCATGCGCCGATTTTCTGTTTTCATCGCCTCCTTGTTTTCCTCGTCGTCTTCAACTTCTTCGTCTTCGTTTTCTTCTTTTTCTCCTCCACTGCCGTTGACTTTTCTCCAGCGTTCTTCCTGCTAAGCTGACGGAGGAAGAAATTGGAAGAGCTGGAAGAGCTGGAGGACGAGATTTCATCCCATATTATTAATCCTTATCCTAAATGCATATTAATCAGCAGAATGATGATGATGATGATGAATATGACGATGATAGTGATGATAATGATAAATAGAATGAAAATATATTATAGCGTTAGCATGCAGCTAGACACTTTCTTGTAAAGAGTATATATAATGTAGCATTAACAAGCATATATCCAAGTGCTCATATATTTATATTATGCTTGGATATAACATGTATAATCTACAAATATGTATGTACGATTACATACACTTTTGCATGCACATGCACAGGCTGGAGAGGAAAAACTTGAGGAAGAAAATGGCTTTGGCTTTCACTTCATTAAAGTAGTCGTAACTTAACTTGGACCTGGACGAGTTAAGTTCTAGGGTTATGCCGTGCCATGCCACGCCATGTCATGCAGTATCATAACAGTACCTCTATAATATATTGCTTTACTTTCCCTCCAATATTCTCAAGTATATTATTGCCGCGAGTTTCTCCAGCAAATTTACATGACGAAGAAGGAGCTCATCTTCCTTTACTCTTCCTTAACATAGCATACTATAGTACAGTAAAATCGACTAAAATCTAGAGCTTTATCGTCAACACCATCCAACCAAGTCAAGACAAGTCAACGTCTTGCTCATCCGTCTCGATTATATACCATATTATATTGGATTGGTGAGTATTAAAGCCCCTGGATTTTATTTTTAGGAACAACATCCCCGTCTCACCAACAGAATTCAGGGTGCTGTAAACCTTTCGGGCGACTGTAGTTTACTTACACGTTGAGGTAGTTACTACAACAAGACAGGAAAACTCAATTTTACAAAATTTTTAAAGATATCAGAGAAAACAATTCTTTTACGATACAATTGGTGTACTTTTTACGGAGAAACCGTGGATATCTCTGCATGAAACACGTGTAATTTTCCTTTCATTTTGCACGGTAATTCTGTCATTTTCGCCTTTCTTTGCATATGCTTCAACCTTTGGCTTTCGACATTGGGTGAAGGTCAACTCGACATTTTTTCTCCATCACAACAGAATTCGGCTCGAAAGCAGCTGAGTCTCCCTGGACTTGACTCTTTTTTATCACCACCACGGTAAATTATTCAAAACTAGTGAAAGTATTATGAAGATGAAGTATAATTTTGTCACAAAGTATGAGTATCTATAACGTTGCACGAAGTTGTCGCCGTTTTCCCTTTTTTGTTTTCGTTTTCGTCGATGGGATTGACGAAAATCCTCAGATATGATACATTATGCACTTGATAGTTGATAACATTTAGTGAAGCAATATTATTACTTATATTATAAGCATTAGTTTTGAAATGTATACGATAATGTGTAGAGTGTAGACATGATGGCATGCCACAGCAGACCATTACATTATCATGTATTTACTGTTATTCCGAGATATTTAATGATTTAGTATTAAGTCGTCGAGGCTTGAGCCAGCCAGCCTGTCATTCACTCATTCACTCACTCAGTCAGTCAGTCAGTCAGCCGGTCGAGGAGAACGGTGGAATAATGGCTGGAAAATGGAAGATATGGCAGAGAGATAGTGACTTGGCAATTATTCATAAATCTTTCTCACGCGACATGCCAAAATCATCCCTGTTATTTTTTGTGTGTGCTTGTACATCGTACATTGTACATACACATATACGTATATGACACTTAAATACATTTGTACATTACTGTTCAAAGCGGCCGATTCTTCCGTCCCTTCTGAATGTCTCTATAGTCTGTGAATACTTTCAAACCGTAAATCATAATGGAAAAAAGTTCACACGCACTATAAACTCACAGATACACAGCAATAACAACTACAAATACATTCATCGCATTATCTTTTGTCTATTTGCCAGTGTCAACATTCAAGATTAATATATATGTTAATGAAGAGGTTTTACATTCGGTTGGTAATGAATTGCAATTTTTGTCAATACCGCCAAGAAGGGCTCAAAGTTTTTTCTGCAAGAATTTTCTATCACAATTTGAAGTTGTTTAACCTCCCAAATCAGTTTTAATACTCTGCTTCGTATAATGTATTGCCAATATTCTGGTTTCTCGGTGTTGTTTGCCTAATTGTCACAATAATGAGCGGGGTAATTTTAGGAAGGCACTGCTTGTCATTTTTGTTTGTCTTTTTCCACTGTACAATTAAGGCGAGACGAGTATGCATATCTAAAAATCTCAGTCGCTGTGCAAAACCTGGTTTTAAACAGTTGTCAGCAGCCTGTACAGTACATTGTGCACTGGTGATATTATTGTGCGAGAAAACTTTGACAAATTTATCGTCATGTTCCAAACCCACAAAATAAAGATGTAAGTTTATGTTTGTCATTACGTAATTGGCATAATCCAGATATAATTGCAAGTACAAGCTATCATCATGCAGAAGGTCGAGTAAAATGTCTTGGTTTGTGAACTCCATGCCTGAGTTCAATGGGAACATAACATAATGAGTCAATCATGTCAAGGCAAGTAGATAGTAGATATGTATTTATTTAAAGCATTTTGCTGGACTAACATTTATCAATTGCCGTTATCGTCCAATTTGCAATCTGCAGTCAACTCTCTGCTGACGAGTGATAATTATCAGTACAGTCATTTTATTGCATTAAGTTGTTCTGTGGTCCCGATTTGATTCGACTCCGTCCATCCGTTAGTTAGTTTGTTCGTTGGTTCAATTCAACTGTCAAAATCCTGAATAAGGGACAACGTATATGTATATTGTACATATACATAAGGTACATTGATATACAAGGTCATACTTACACTTTCCCCGCTTTAGTTAGATATTCAATATCTGGTGATAAGTGTATTATGTGGGTAGTATACACATGATATTTATGTTGAATGGAGTACTCTGCCTTAGCTTTTTGGTCGGTATGTGTGTGTGTGTGTGTGTGTACCATGTCCCTGACTTGGTAATGCAATTGGCAAAAGTACCTCTTCGTATTTAACTAGGCAAAATAGTTAATACAATACATGCATGGACGAGGAGAAGGAGGGACGATTAGGCACTTGTGTTTATTTCTGTCACGCACCAATCCAATCCACTTCAATCCAATCTAATTCAGTCTCAGTCGGCTACTCTGCTCAGCCCCGGTCCGCAACATAACCAGCATGTACAGTATGTACTTTCACACGTATGAAGACTTGAGTGATTCACTATATTCTACCAGAAAGGTTGAAAAAAATTTGCAATTCCTCTGCGTCATCAGCATACGGTACTTAAATACGTAATTTTGTCTTGGAGTACGTGCACTCGAAATCGGAAATATTCGATATTGTATAAGGCGCACACATATGTTATTGGTTTTTATGTAAGAAAATTGAGCCCACTAAATTTGCAACATTTAAATATATCTATTGTCTAGGTATACTTGATTTGAAAAAGATGTTTGATATTTGAGCAAAAATCATTTCATTTCATATTGAAATGTATGTATTCTACATTCAAGGCGTCTGGTGTGTGTATTACCGAGGTTTTTCATAGATTATACAGATCTATAATAAACTTTTACCTATCAAAACGTGTGCAAATTTTTCGGAAATTCTGCACTCTGCAAAAACTCGGCAGTTTGCCGTCAATCCCATCGTCAATCAAAAGCAGTCTCTCTAATGTTTCAGCAGCAGTCTGTCAATTTTAATAACGTATGTCTCGATTCCAGTTCCATGGAAAAGGCTTTCAAGGTTTTTGGTTTCCTAGGTTTGGATCGGAGCTTGGAGCAGTATTTTGAGCCTGATTCAAGGTTGGTTGCTTTTTCCGTGTACAATGTACGTATATCAATAGTCCTTAGTCGTCAATTTCAAATGAATTTCGGAAACATTTTCATGAGAGCGCATCGAGCTTAGCACTCACGTTACCTTGTTTTTCGTATTCAAAGTAATTTGCAAAGGTTGTCTTGACACAGGCAACATCAGTAGCAGAGTCATACTTTGAATGTGTACGTATATAATTTACAGTTTTTTGCACATAACATCGAATCATGCTTGCATAATATAAAATGATACGTATTTTTAATCCATCCATCCATATAATAATCACGTACATCTACATACATACATACATGCATACATACAACATTGTGGAAGGTGAAGCCAAAGGGTTAATGCAAATGCCCTGTTGTCACTGGCTATTGTCTGTGCTTTCTATCGTATCTCCAGTGACAGGAAAATCCATGCTTGGGTTGGTTTCCTCGTGTCTCTTCTCTCTCCGGAAGAACGCTAGACGAAGAAGAGACGGAGTAAAAGAAGAAGAATGGGAATAACTACAAAGAAAGAAGAAGAATCGGGGACAACCGACAGGTGGGAAAAAAGATTGGTGTGCGGTTACTACATGTGTGTGGCTGTGGCCAGACTGGCTCGAGACCTTGAACTGCACGAGAATCAGAAGCAAGAGGAGGAGGAACAAAAAGAACAAGAGGAAGAAGACAATCAAGACAACAGCAAGAAGAGAAATGAAGGCATTCCTCCTGTCTCATAAACTCGCAGTGCATTTGTACCACAAGCCTTTACATATGTACATACATATGTACAATGTACATGGCAAACTGGAGAGTGGATTGAAATAGACCATTTGTATTTTTCTGTGTCGGTGTTTGGGATGTGACGATGATACTGGCAGTCGCATCGTATTTATATGTATATGTATATGGAGACACTTCACAATACTTTATTTATACATAGATATTAGATACCTTACGTATATGCAAGTGCATGTGGTTTCGTCCTTTGTCGGCTCGAAGAAAAAGAGAAACGAGCTGCTGGTTGCTCCACTCCGATTTGGTCTAGCCTTGCTTGGTTTGGCTTGATTTGGTTTGGTTTTTCCGGCAACAACCTGGAGCTAGGATACCTAAATCCTACATATACACATTATACATAGAGCAGAGAACTCTTGAACAAAAAAGGTGAGTTCAAATGGAATGGAAGATAGAGAGACTGGGAGATGGTAGAGATGGAGGAGGAGATGATACGATACCTATGTATGTAGATAGATACTACTTGGATAGAGAACAAGAGCAAGAACTAAAGCACAGAGGGTGAGGATGAGAAAGTGGCTTGAGAAACATATCCATGGAGATTTATAGGAGGTAGGGACTCGTGGCAGGACTAATGTGTCACCGTCAACCGTCACACAGCTATCACTATCACTGTACTTAACTATTCCCATCACTATCGTGGAAAAGGTAGTGTCTAGAAAACGAAGAATACGTAGAATAGACAAACAGTGGAAATGAAAGTGAGAATGAAATCTGCATGGAATAACGGTATGTACAGGATGAGGAACAGCAAACGCAACTACAACGACAAAGACAACACGACGAGGGAATTCACTTTTGTACCAGGAACCAGACCCACCATCACCATCCAAATGCGTCTTCAGTATCGTTTTAGGTGTATAATAATATTTAGTTGTAGTGTACAGCGTATACCGTCTTTTCCTTTTTCTTCCTTGGCTTTGTCTTCATTTTCAGTTTTATTTCCACTTTTGAGGAAGATTAACCTAGGAAAATTCCCCACTCTGTCTAGCTCCTGTCTCATCTCAACAGCAGTTGTATAATAAGTAGGTAAGATATCTTATGGTGTGTGTATGATATGTACGGTATACCTACTGTAAAGTATACTTTATTATGTACTGTTTACACGGTGTAGCGAAATGAAATGAAATGATGTGCAGTGAGATTGTGATTTGTGACTGACGATGAGATTTCGTTAAGGACAACAACAAGGGGAGGAGGACAATTTGAACTTTCAGTCTTATTCTTGGCAGATGAAATGTGACGGGAAAATTTTAATTATGTTCTCTCCAACATTTTGCCCTCTTCCTCTTTCTCCTCTGTATGTATTCTTCTTTAAGTTGGTCTTCATCTTCATCAACTAGGAAATGAAAATTAAATGAACAACGCGGGAGAGGAAAGACAAGAAAAGTCATGACATAAAGCAAAGCAAAACAAAACAAAGGACAACTTTCATTTTCTTCCCCCTGACATGATCATAAATGATGGACAAATGACAAATTCCAAGGAAGATTTTACATTCTTAAGTTTACATGTAAATACGCACGTGTATAGATACGGCTCACGACTCTTTTTCATCTTATTGTTTTCCGCTCCTTGAAATTTGGGAAATCTTGAAGAATTTTTTCCGTGCCATTGACTTAATCGTCTGATTCATAGACAATGCTGATTTGTATAAAAGGGCAAAGTGCCTCGACATAAAAGCTTTACAAGTTATTTTCCCTTTGTTATGAAATCTAGCTAATCTCAATGTCCGTTCTCGATGGTAAATACATAGATTTTAATCATTGACACTTGACATTGATTTTCTGTCGTATAAACATGCATTTAACTGTACAGTGTATACATATTATGCATTGAAATACCTACACAAAATGCAAGGAACGCAGCTTGTCATTTGTTTATTTGTTTTATGAACTTGCGTCCCGCCTACAAAGCGTTGTTGTTTGGCTGTTTTTGTTTAGTTTTGACTTTAGCTCTAGCTTTCGTTTAGCTTTTGGCTTTTGGCATTTTCCGCAAGGAATGAATGAATTGGCTTCTTCTTGCTTTTGGCATTGGCATAAACGTTGGCGTTGGAGTTGGACTCGTGAGATTGTCGTTTGTCGCCGTCATCGTAGTGTATAGTTTGGTACACGTACATACATATAGTATACGTATAGTTGTTTTTCTTGTTTTTGCTGTCATTTGGCTCCGTTGTCGGTTCAAGTTTGAACAAATGTCATGTCGACTTGCCAGAAATAACAGATTTAGCCGAATCGCATACGGAACAGCCTCCAATATCTCCAATCGCGGAACCCATGTTTCTGATCAAAACCGGTGCATGTATATATGCATTCATGCTTGCAATTTGCATGAATAAATGTGTTCTTTTTGGCTTTGCCGAGAACTCATCCAATTCCAATCACTCCAATAAATAAATCCATAAATATCTGCATAAAAACGTAAGTATAAGTATGCGAGTCTATGCTCATACAGACAATCCTTCTACATGTTAGAGTGCACGATTGGCTAGAAGGAAACACTAAAAAATTAAGGATATTTATTGCATCGTGTAAAGAGTTGATCCAAGAAAAAGCCAAATCCATCTCCAACTTTTTTCAATGGAAGATGCTAACATGCATTTGGTTTGTACGCAAAAGAACATATTTACGTCAGGCTCTTACATGGATGAGCTCATGCATATTAAAGCGCATACCTTCTTACAAGACACATATAATTCACAATTTACCTTTGTTTTCCCCTACTCCTAGAGCAGCTTCATGCATACATAGATATACATTTTTGTATTTATAGTATCGTGCATTTTTAAATGAAGCGTTACATATTACATTAAAGGACTTGCATACATGTATAATGCCAGTAATAAGTTTCTAGAATGGAAAAATAAAAAGCGTTCACTCCTCTGTTTGTATTACACAGGAGTGTCGAGTGTCGTTGAAAAGTATAGTACCGTATAAGCTCATATAGTATGACAGCTTCATGTAGTATGACACCCCTTTTAGTATGACGCGCAAAAAGTGAAAGTATTTTTTAGTATGACAGTCAATTTCAATGGTTTTCTTATGCAACGCGGGTACACCGAGTAGTGTGACACCCCGTTTAGTATGACGCCGAAAAAGAAAAAGGATTTTCTTATATGACAGTCATACTATATGAGCTTATACGGTAGTTGCAAACTTGATGATGGGAGCCACATGCCGCGTTCACTTTGAAATCTCAACAAATAGCCCGGAACAAACGAAAAAGTAACTTGATCGCACTCCTGTCCACTTTCCCGGGGGGTCCGGAGTATATCAACGGAACCGGAACGGAGCCAGAAAAATCTGTACATACTACATACTCATCTCATCATAAAACACATTGTACAGCAGTTGCGTATTCGCTGTAACATTTCAACGCCATTTTTATCACTTGCTGTGATGTTATGCGACTTTGGATTAAATTCTATAGTCTGGAGTGCGATTGCGTCACATCAAATGTCATGAGCGGCGTCGAAATATTACAGTGTGTACACAGTGAAAATGAAAATATTTAGTGGGTAGAGGCTACAAGAGAGTGTAAAAAAATTCTGAATTTTACAAAATGGACATGCCTCAATATTCGCTTTAACGTTTAAAATGTCACTTATGCCGTCAACCCAATCGACATTTCAGAAAAAACGATAACAACGACGTGAAATTAAGAGTCACGAGTGGCGTCGAAGTACATACTACAGCAAAGGCACATTGAAAATCAAATATTGAACTGAAGTTACAAAATGGATGCTTTGCGAAAATTTGGAATTTCACAAGATGAACTAGCAAAAATACACCAGTTAACAAAATGCACATATCATAAATCTACAATCAAATAATTTCAATTGCACCTGTTCATATTGTAAACCTGCAACGTTGATAGTTGCAAATTTTTGGCTGGATATTTATTTTCCAGATAGATAGATAGATACGACTTTATTTACGTGTTAAGAAGGCAGTTGCATACAAAAGTATACTCAGAAAAAGA
>JAQIVE010000479.1:0-36843 GCA_034698285.1 Sminthurinus bimaculatus
AGAATGAAGAACTCGACAATGCCACACTTGAAAATACATCAAGACATGGAAGTATCTAAAACTACTTTATTCTTTTTCATCGATTCCCTTCGCTCTAAAAATTTGCGTGGGTCTTCAAGCTTGAGTGTGAGGCATAGAATGTACTGTGAGTATATTGTCAACTGTCTATTGTACAAATTACAAAATATTAATAATAATTATTATTATGAATTTGCAAACTAACCTATATCAAATTTTTGTGACAGTATAAAACTTGTGTGTATGTACCTCTCCATTTTGAAGGGTAGTTAAAAGGAACTTTTGTTTTGCGTCAAACCATTATTTTTACTCGTCTTCTTTTTTCAATACAAAATGTTGTGCTGTAAAAGCACAACATTTACTGTATTTTGTAACAAAACACGGGCAAAAAACCTGAGCTATCAATTTAGGATACAGAACAAACCAAGGTTCAAAGTTGGAGCCAATTTGTTATTTAATTTTAAGTGCTTTATTTTATTCGAGTTGTCTGCACTAGACGCCTTTTGTTTGTTTTTCAGTTTCATTAGTTTGTTCGTTTCATTAGCCTGCTTGATACCGTTCCGCATAAAAGGCAAGTATCTACAATTTGTACAGTTGTTGTACATTGTACATACACACTTATAAGTTGGAGTTTGGGTACACGGGCATTGCACAATGCTGTTTTATTATTCGGTGAGAACTTTTTTAATGATACCAAAATCCTCAATCTCCGTACCTGAAACGAGGGAGATGAAACTGTAGCTAAAACCCACAACAGAGAGCAAATTCTTTTTTAGTGGACGCGCCATTGTACACACAGAAACAAACAATAAGCGTTCTAAGCCTGGCTAACTTTCTCCGTCGACCGTCGACTAATCCCACAGTCTGATGAAACCAACCGCAGCTTACAGACCACAATCCTGAGTACTATACGTACTGCGTACATATATAGAACACCCATCCCGGCACCAAGAACTCAAACACAGAATCACTTACATAATATCATATATATGTATCTATAGATAGTTATATCGTATCTATTATATGTAATACAATACAATATACTGGGGTGGTCCACCTGTACAAAAAAATTGAAAAATCGAGTCGACGGGACGCCAACTAATTCTAAAACGTTCAGCACATATGTATATGTACAACGTCAGGTGTAAAATGTCAAGCTGAAGTTGAAGGTCGTTAAAATATCCTACTGAAGTCTTTTCACGGTAACCGGGAACTTTGGCCTTTTTTGTCTACCTAGAAATATTCTTAAATTGTGAAATAATTGAATTTTTGAGTGCATCAAACTTTTCCGCTGATCTCCGGTGATTGTGCAAAACTTTGTCTAGATGGACCACCCTAATCTATGCATATAACATACAATACCATACATGATTATATCCTTAAAATATCTATAGCTGAACAAAAGCTACTTTGTAGGTGCAGAGCCTAAAATGAGGAAAGTAATTGGATGCGGCTGTGTATAAAGTGCAGAGTATTCGTATATATACGAATACGACAAATTTCGACAAGGAGAAGATCCATTTTGGGGTAGTATTAGAACACCTTCTGAAGGCTTACACTAATTTCTCTAACCTCTATGCATGTATTATGACGCTCAGAGAGTTTAAACTTAACAAAAGGCGTCAAAAGTCCATCTTGTATTGTATGTACATAGAACAGTTATACCTGTGTATTACCTTTATGTATGTATTTAGTTAAAGAATTCGATTTGCAAGTTGTGACGGACCAAAAAGCGAGGTTATCATCTTAACTTGTTGGTTTGCTGAAAAACTTACCGGGCTTACATTACAAATTTAAAATAAAATCTTTAGAATTCCCCGTCCGTATCATATGCTTGTGGTCCTACAACCTACAGTATATGCGTGTAAATATTATGTAGGTATTGCATAGTTTTTCTGTAATTTCTGCATTATTAATCCATAAAGAATAGAAGTGTGTTTACCTGTGTACCCAGGCGAGGCGTGGGTGGGAAGGTTTTTATAAAAGAAAATGTCCATCGATCGACACAAGATCCATATTATATTGTGCACGTAAGTATATACATAATGCAGAAAACAAACTTATTTTTCTATGTATACTTAATCTACATATTTGTATAATGTATAGTGTATATGTATGTACATTGACGAGGACGAGAGGAACAACAAAAACAACAACAGCATCACGTCAAATGTCAACAGAGTATCGGGGGAGTGTACATATGGTGTGTGTGTGTGTGCATGATGCCCCTCTCCCCTTTTCAACCTGGATATCGGATCGGATCTACTCAAGTTATTAAATCCACTCAGGCGGACTCTTTATGAGCAGGAAACCATAAACTCTGCTCTTTTATATTCAAAATCCCAAATCCCATGTTACACTCCCACCTCCCCCCTTAACCTACTCTATATATCCTCTCCTAAAATAAAACCATGCAGCCTTCCTCCTTACGTGTACCATAGAGACAAAATAATCTAATACATAATAATATATGCATGTGTAATAAGGAAGTATGTAACTGTTGATAAAGAATAAATTGCAGTCACATCGCCAGGTAATTATGACAAAACAGCTGCCCTTCATCGCGCATGAAAAGGGAAGAAATAAATAAATAAGCTTGTAATGACGATAAACATACAGATTTTTCCTTCTGCTATCTCTCAAAGAAAATCACGAGAAAATTGCAGTTGAATTTATATGGAGAAAATAGTACAAATATACATAGATTGCTGGTACTATGAATTGTCTTCATTGTTTCCCCTTCCCCACAATGATGGTGCTAGATGATGGCTAATGGGTAATGGATGACTATACGTAATATGTACGTACGCATTTATGACTGCATCCAAAGCAGCCAAGTTGTCAAAGAGGATAAAATTGGGAATCGTTTATACGCCGAATCTTTAATTAAAGATCAAGTGTGGGAGAGTGAGCCAAAGAAGGCTGTTCAAGATCCTTTGTCCTATTCCTTGTCCTTGTCCTCTCCTACATCCTACATACTCTTCAAGACGGAGAATAGAAGAGAGTGGAGGAGGGGGAGAAGAGGACGAAGACGAAGAGACAGTTTCTGTGACAACTTCCGCAGTTAATGACATTTCCCTGGGCTCTTTCTTCCTTCAAGAACATCCAGTGCCATACCACATGAACATACTATATATATATACATGTATATACGATGGAGTGGAGACCAGCAAGAGAAAGTGGGAGAAAGTAAGTATGTTGTTGTGAGCTTTCAATTTATCTCGCTCGATCGTGATTCGGTTACCTAGATCCTATACATATAGCTATAGGCAATAGGCAGTAGCCGTCCAATACCCGTAATCTAAAGAGCTCTCCTCGCACTCCACACGCTCACACTTTTATCTCTCCCGAAAACCTCATACCCTATACATACATACATATATACATATATCTATTATATACTTCTAGACTTTCAACGTTGTAACTATACATTATGCATATATGGATATAGGTGTAGTGCAAATAGATGAATGATGATGGGAAGTAACCGCAAGATATGCGGAAGATATGACCGCGAGACAAGCTTTCTGCATTTCAATATGGACTGAGGCTGAACGCTGAACGCCTTTTCGATTTCCAGGCGACCATAAGTGAAGCCCGTAATTTGCATCAAAGTCTCCCTTCTTGTACGTTATACATTATACATGCAAAGTTTCACCCGCTTAAACGAGTACGACCATGTATGTACGTATGCATGTACGTCACCGTACTTTATCTATTTATTTCTCGAGCTCCTTTTCATTTGAGAAAATCTCCCTTCATTTCGCATCATCTTTCAGCCTTTTCAACGTACTCTCATGTATGTTTGTAGGATACTCGTGTAGAATATAGAATGTATGTATATGCATGTTGTACGGTTAGAGCCGTGAAAACTACATAATATGTATATTACTTGTAACCAACAAATCTCATCACAACTTGCTCCTTTTTTAATTGAGACTGTGTAAATACTCACGCCGCTCTCTCTATTGCTCTCCCTTTTTATTTCGTTCTCTCTTTCGCTCCCATGCTCAAAATCTCTACTTGATGCATACAAACCTCAAATTTACAAACATGCATAAGCATATGTCATGAGTGTCTATAACTTCTGTATGACACATGACGAGCTTAGCTTGGCTATGAACGAGTTTTCAATTGCAAATTTTAACTTTTGTATCAAAGTGAAAACCAGACGAAAAAATCGAGATTGAAATTGAAATCAAAGTCAAAGTTAAACAAAACCAAAGAACTCAACGACGAAGACTGTGTGATATATACATATTCACATGCTTACATATTTTGCTAAATCTAAATATTCAAAGAGTAACTGAAAAAGGAGGCGGAAAAGTCCGGAAATGACGAAAATCTAGAACAAACACTTCATTTTTCTTCACTTTTCTCCAACTCTTCCAATTCTTTCATCTTCTATACTTGTGGAACTCTTGACGTCCTCCATCTTTATCTAGTTATGCTGTAATTTGTCCGTGGTTCGTTTGGTACATACATCTTTGGAGAAAAGGTCATATTGACCTTTGCCTTTTCCCATCCGCATTTTTCTTCGTAATAAGGCCGCCTTGTTGACCCCGCGCTGTGAACGCTGAAGGGTGATCGTCAATAATCAAGAACTCCTGGCGGAGGATGTACAATGTACAATACAATGTCTATCTATCTATAATATCCACATTTTATCTATACATCTGTTTTTGTACACTTGTTTTCCTCCGTGTACCCCCTCCTCCCCCCTTCGTCATTACCCACTCATGTTGGATTCAACTTGTGTAATAAAGGCCAAGAGGAGGATGGAGAAGAAGAAGAAGAAGGAGTCAAAGTTAAATCATAAATAACGATGGCCCATGTTCCATGTTGCTCAAGTGGGCTAAGTATGTATATATACTGCAATAATAATACATACATATGTATTTATATGGTTTGAGTGACTTGTGAGCTTCCAAAAATTCTTGTTGACGAGACAAAGTCCAGATACATAAGTATATGTACATATATTACATACACAAACTGATAATATATTGCCCCTATACTTGTGCACTGTACATACATATTTGTAAGTTGTGAGGGAACAGCTGTAGGCGTATTGTCAAGCATACAGAAAATCGACACGTGTATACAAAGGGGAATGAGAAGAAAGAAAGAAAGCAGGAAAGAAAGGAAAGGATCGGATCCCATCTATTTATCCACCTATCTGTCTATCTTGCTATCTATCTATCTATCGGCTCCGCGTATATTATCGTGACTGGAAATTGCGAGCAGAGAAACCGGAGAAAGCTGGAGAAAGCGATCGTCGACTAACGAGCACAAAGAGCCAACCAGAGCAAAAGAAAAGAAGGAATCACAAGAAGACGAAGAAGATGAAGAAGACGACCAAGTGGATGAAGGATGTAAAAGAAAAGAGGCTTTGCATGGGTAAATGTAAGTATTATATGTATACCGAAGTACTCCACACAATGCACGACATCCACATATACACACATTTATAGGCCGAGGGAAACTGAACCAAGATGAAAAGAGGAGAGAGAAATCGACAATAGTTTGGTTCATTTTGGATCGGTTTTGGTCTTTGGGCCGATCTCCTCGATCTTCTTTGGAGTTTGTATGTGTGTGTGTGTGTATACATAAGTAGAGTACATATGGCGTGTATTGTACAATGTGTATAATAATACCCTTGTCGTTACATATATGCGTACACACTACACACACATGCACATCAGAAGAGAACGAGAGAGAAAGAGAGAGAGAGTAGGAAATCGATTTGGCCGTGGTAAATTACCCGATAGATAGGTATCACCATCCCATCGCCATCAACCAGTTTACAACGTCGATCTTTTCCCTCCACTCAAGAAACACAAGACCAAGACCAAGACGGAGAGGATGTGGAAAAAAGAATAGGAGAAAACTTTTTCTTCTTGTCTTTTCTCGTTTCTCCTATGTACCTATACGTACAATTTTGTTTAGGTATACATATATACCTTGTAAGATACATGCACTGTAGATCGAATTTGAGCTCTAGTTCCAGTTCCAGCTTCAGAAGATGCACATCCAGAGCTTCCAACTGTACAGCAGATACTTGAGTATCAACACTGCACTTCCTCGCACAAGCCCACCAAGAGCAATAACCATGCAGTAACTTAAACCAAACCATGCTAACTACAATTATGTACGAGTATATTATACATGTACATAAGTGCAAATAATGATAGGGATTGCAATTCAGTTTAATTCTCCGAAAATTGGCCAGCAAGCCTATAAGTACATATAATGTGTATTTGTATGTGTATGTGTATGCAACTCTCCCGGTTTAATCAAGTTTTGCACGAGTTTGCACGCCATTGAGAACATTTTATTTCACTATACACACAACGAACACATACAATTACATGATATATTATATCATGTACATGTAAGGGTAACACTAATAGACATTTTCGCTCCACTTGGCTCTTGATTGAAGGATTGGTGGGCTGGAAACGTGATGCGAGGTGGGGGTGGATACCGATAGGTATAAAAAATACGGATGTGGAAGGTGACAGCAAATGGTGATAAATTGGTAAAACTACTTACATAATGTATGTACAATGTACATATATTGTACATACATATATTTAGTTTATAGATATTTAGTTTATAGATATTTTTACAACCTGTCTCATCATTTTCAACTGACAGGACCAACAGGATTTGATTTGACATTTCAATTATGTAAGTACATGTGTGTGAGTGTGAGTAAAAGTCGAAGAATTTTTCGCACAACTGGGAGCATTCGTCAAAATTCCTGGACCTGGATTCTCACCACCAGCTTTTGCTCGCAATTTTATTTAGCTACAAGTTTTCATTTCACCCAAACTCAGCATCAAAATTTCTTCCATATCAAAATCAGCTGGAGCTGCACTATCAAGATCAATACTTATATATTATAAACAACACAAAATAAAAACTATGTACTATTGCACTCTTGTTTTCTCCGTTTTTCTGCCTGTGTTCCAGCAACACCGTTCTAAATTTGGAGTCAGACAACGCGCCATCACTTTATTAAGACACGTGTCAAGTGTATGTAATTATGTATGTGGAGAGTAGAGCATCCAAACTATTCCAAACGCTTACATACATACATACCTACATGATACATTACATGGTGGACAACTTGAGGTTTCTTAATGAATCCTCCCTCCAAATTGGATCTGGAATCTCGTCCTCTTGAGCCAAGTTTATTACACATATTATGTACATATACGTATAATGTTACTTAAGCTCCAGTCAATTACTTGGTGCTATATTCATCCATGACACCAATTTTTACAAACACGCGGGTGCTGACAATACGCCGGAAGAGAGGGAAAGAGAGAGAGGGAGGTCATAAAAGTAAAAACAAAAGTCCCTTTTCCGTCATTTATTATTAGGTGACAGATTTTTAATAAAATATTAAAAGTACTTCCTGGAAAACAATATGACGCAGTCATAAAGATAGAGAATGTACGGGCTAATATGGTGAAGCTATAGAGAAAAAGCCATTTGCACTTTGAAATTATGAAAAAATTAGATTATTTCCTCATAATACATGTGTATAATACTTACACGGACATTATTCATGTTTCATCATGTACTTACGTATATGGGATGGGATGTGGATTTGGGTCATTACACCGCAGAGATGCTGAGAATTATTATTAGGTAGTGCTGAGACCAGCTTTCACTTTACAACAGGGAAAATATATAGTACATAGTATATAGTAGTGATAATAAAATAACAATAATACATTGGAAGAGACGATACCATACCTACATCCTACATGCTTGCAGTCGTATATCTTGGGTCACGGCGTGACAATTTCTTTGACGCTTCATAAAAAGGGATATTTATGACCTCACCACATTATTATATCATATTATATTATATGAGACTATATTATAGACCTTCATAATAGTGTTAAGCCTGAGTATCACTTGGTAATTTGCAATCGTGCTCAGTGTTCAGTGACAGGGAGGAAATCAAAATTAGAACTAGAAAATTACAAGTTTCCTTAATTTTATCACGGTTCACAGTAAATACCATGCAGTATACAGTGTGTATATAGGATATTATGAGGATGAGGGAGCTCAAAAACCATGTGTGCATACGTAATAAAGGATAACTACAAAAAAACGCATGAGGCTGTGGAGAGTTCATCATCACACTTTAACCCAACTAACCCACACCAAGAGTATTCTTCATTCATTCTCAGTCCATGATGAAGTATATATGTATGCAGGCAAGATTCATCACATGGGGCAGCCATGTTGAGAGAACAACAGCAACAACAATAACAAAAACAACAAGCATGAGATTAATAGACCAAGAACATGAATTAAGGAGACTCGAGACTCGATCCTCGGGACTCACAACATACGAGCCACGGAGAAAGAGAAAGGTGGAGGGAAAACATTTTATGACATCCTGAGTGGCGTGTCTTGTCCCTCTTTTATTCCCCTTACAAGCATATTTATGCCCATGCTTGGGAAATGGAGAAAGAGAGAGAGAGAGAGAGAGAGAGAACGAAAGAAATAGAAAGAAACTCTTTCTTGTTCCTTTCCGCTTGGTGGAGAAAAACAAAATTACCTCGAGAAAAAACGCCGTGTTATGACACACTAAAAATTTCTGCTGCGATGCACCCAATGATGAGCACCATCAATACTTTCTCCACGTTCCTTTCACCTCCCTCCATATTTCGGGACCACGTATTTCGTGTATTCACAACTTTCTTTGCTTCTTTCTCCACAAGGAAAAATGTCGCAGAACAATGAGAGAGAGGAGCAAAAGTGTGGGAAATTTGTCGTTGTACTGTGTGGATATTATCTAGGTACGTACGAGCTGGGGATGAAGGAGTGACTTGGAGTTGGAGTTATAGAGTCCAAGTTGTACATAATATGTATGTCTGTAGTCTGTAGTTGAGAACGGATCTTCATTTTCTCGAGCATTAGGTTGACATACCACAGTGCACACCATTCCATTCCATTTCAGTCGAATCCTTATCACATAATAACCTCAAAACCTCCTCTCAGTCAGTGAACCAACTCTCATTTCATTTCATCCCATCTCATCTTATGTCATCTCACTCTACACTTGTTCTTCTTCTTCATGATCATCTCAGGGTAGTCAACTCAATCTATTGTCTATAGTAAAGCATAGTATGGCCTTAATAATAATAATAATGGTAGTAGTAATGAGATGAAGGCAAAACCCGTACCTACATGTATGTATATTACGTACGTCGTAGACGGAGGCTGAGACTGAGATGGAGAAGGAAAGTAATGCGAAATAACCGAACCGCGAACAAAAAACCAGGAATCTTCGATTAAATCTTACATCCGGGATTTCCAGTTTCCAGTGTTCAACTGCACATTCACCGACATTATCACATCGTACAGCATATCGTTTCAGATTATATTATATTATATCATATCATATCAGATCATATCATGGGATACATACATGGAAATACCTAGATTCGTTATTCGTCTCATGATTACCTCCACCGGTTTAACACATTCGAGCCTGTTTAAACATTAAAGTTTCGATTACACGTCTATGTCTTTCCACTCCTTGAGCTCCACGCACTCAACGCAACTCAACCTACATAAAACTAACAATGAGGGGGGAAAGACTAAAAAAGTTTTAATGCATTTTCCTACGTGTTCAATGCATACCTGGATACATAAGCGGTTGACGGCTCAACAAGAATTGAATATGGAATTTTTTATCCATGGATTAAAATCTGTGCAGTGACTGTGTATATACTGTATACATACGCGTAGTATAAATATATATAAGCACGCTTCACCTACATTTATGCCATGAATTTCAGCTATTTCCTTGGAAAAGTCTTGGATGTTTCATCGGCCACAAAAAGGGTTTCTACGGAACGGGAAAATGTCTTTATAGGCTTGTACGTTGAAGGTTGATAGACGTCTTGCTCGTCTTTTTTTACATATTTTGATATGCCAACAAATGGCAAAATGGATGACGCATAATATAATACGTATGTAGATGTACGTAGATCGGTATTTTGGATCTTTTCCTTTATCTTCTCCTTGGTTTTCATCTTTGGATCTGGATTTGCTCGTTTCATCAATGCGGAATTTGCTTTGGAAACTCTGTTCTTCAGCCTCGTACTTTGTACGAAAGATTCTATTTTTTCAATTTTCAATTTCCAATTTCTACCGCGCTCACACACACACGCACACAAAGAAAACAGGTTGAGACCCATATGCTTATATGCATGTATATTTATGTAGTTTAGAGTTATTTTGAGGTGACATGCCTATTCACATCATAAGAGATAGACAAATAACTGTAGAACAGAAATATAAATATCAGTATACACGCAGACTTGACAGGACTTTTTCCCTGTCTGTCTGTCGGTCTATCCATCTCGTCTATTTGTGACGGGATGACGACAGTAGGAACGCACAAAAATGATATGATATGAAGGTATCTACATATTATATGAAAAAAGGAGATCAAGGCGCATTGAAAAAACATGACGGAGAAATATCCAAATACAGAGGTACATACATATGTACATTGAAGGAATCGAGAATCACAAGACGGAAAGGAAAATATGAAATGGAGCTGAAGAGAGAGAAGGTGGAAGGAAAAGAATAACCACAGGATCTCTACTTTGATGCATTAATAATAATGTGTATTTTTTCTTCCTGTCTCGCTCTTCCATACCATATGTATTATGTATGTAATATGTATGCATGCATGTAAGTAAAAAGTAAGTACACCTCTTGAAGCTTGTCATTTCCAGGAAATCAAAGGAAGATATGAAAATCAACCGAAAAAAAGATCCTCCCACCTGATTCCATACGTATGTATGTACAGTGGTTTTGGTTCAGCTGTGATTTGATGATGCATCAACTCGTAGGTTTCTTTCACAAAGGTAAAGTTGAGGCGGAACTTCTATCTGAATTTATATTAAAAACAAGGAGGAATTCCCCCATTTTATTAAGTTTCAAGACAAACAGTGGAATGCGCAAAAAGAAGAGGTAAATAATAGACTATAAATGTTAATGCGATTTCCCAAAATATACAAAAACACCCCCACATAGCCGTACGGCTATTATTAATGAAAAAAATAGTGGGCTGACAATAAGCTGTATGGTTAAATTTAGTTGTAATTTTCCATTTGATAAGCTCCAATTTTATTCTACTGTACATACAGTAGGTCAAAAATTATTGTGTCCTCATTTAACAAAGACATGACGTCGATATACAAAATGTACCTGCATAAAATTCAAAATGGACTTTCATTCTATGGTATTTTTTTATCGAACTTTTCACAGGTTTACAAATTTCGTGATTTGTACAAAATTCTAACCATTTTCTTAAAAAAAGTAAGTAAAGACATTTGATTAGATTGAGTGACATTCATTCTAAAGAAAGTTTGATTACGTTTTGACTTAGAAGGTTAATTACACACTGCGACCTATTGTATGCATATTGGGTAGATTGCATTTATTTTTTAAAATGTACAAACAAAACAAATAAATCTCCAGACAAATGAATAAAAACAACAATAAACAAGGAAGAGTAAACAATCCTGAAATTGTTTTTCGGAGAAATTAAACACGGAGAAAAATAAAGGTAAACAGAAGCCTTAGTTGGCTAAATTAAACTCTTCGTGGTAAAAGGTTAATTAATCAGTGGGTTTCATTGTCGTTATATGGACTCAATGGTGTGTGGATGTATGGAGAGTGGTAGACCAAATGTTTAAATTAAAATTTACACTACGCTTCACAAATTTCGTATACATACATACTTAAATATATATAATATACAGGTACAACACATGTATGCATAATGTATATGCATAATGAATCGATTTGGAATCGGCATGGGAAAAATAAAAATCGCCGTCGTAATTATGCCACCTAAATGCATCCTCCCACTGCACTAATATACATACACAATACACATACATATGAACACCTATAAGTTAAAACAATCTTTTGAATCTATGCATAAACTTTTTCTTTTGTCTAGTTTCTTGCTCTCCCACTCTTACATTCGAAATTCAAAGTAGCCTACAAACCGGAAAATATTGCTAATTTTCCTCCACAAAGTACAACAATAATGGATTCTTAACAAACCAACTTCATGCATGTACATTGTACAATGTACATATCTGTGGATATAATATTCCGTTATCAGGTTCCTTTTTTATACTGAAGGTATACAAGACAAGTCACAGGTTTCAAAAATGCACTGTACGTATAAAATTCGATATAGCTTATCCATGGTGTAGTTCAATACAATACACTAGAACAGAAAAATGTGCACTTTTGTTTAAATATGTATCTTTATGATCATATTAGTAGATGCTGGTGAGCTTCCCCATTTCTTTGTCTTTACATGGAAATACGTCTTCTTCATATTCCTTTCCACTGGAGAAAAAAGCTGGAGACTCGTCTCTTTAGCCATTGAACATTGAAGGCAGCGGCAAATTCAGAGTCACTGAACAGCTTATGTATGTACATTATACATGTACAATGTAAATACATGCATATGTATGTAGAAGCAGCAGCTTTGAGATGGTGGTGAGCGAAAGCCAAACCATGCAAGAAAAAGAAGAAGTGCAAAAGAAGTAGGAGAAGAAGAAGAGGCAGCAGCTCTACTCTTCCATTCCTCTCTTTTATAGCGAGAGAGATCCAGATCGATTGGTAACCAAGAGAGAGAGAGAGAGAGAGAGAGA
Organism: Sminthurinus bimaculatus; assembly: GCA_034698285.1. NCBI lineage: Eukaryota > Metazoa > Arthropoda > Collembola > Symphypleona > Katiannidae > Sminthurinus > Sminthurinus bimaculatus. Next base: position 12,744 of record JAQIVE010000479.1, read on the forward strand.
GACAGAGAGACAGAGAGAGTATTTGAAAAGTTTTGGCGTTGTAGCCCGACTGACTATATAAACGTACTAGAGGCGGGAATACAGAGAGGGAAAGTGCAAGTCCAAGTAATAGGCAGGCAGAGCATCAGATATCGGGAGATATACCGCGAGGGAGAGAAAGACAGAGAGAGAGAGAGAGAGAGTCCAAGTTATGCAAGTGGCAATGGAATGGAATGGAATAGATGTACCTCCAGTCATAGGAAGACCAAGATGGGATGAGTACATGCAAGGGCTTCAACCCAACTATACCTAGTATCGTATATTATACTCTTGTACACACACACATATATACACATGTATGCAATAAACTAAATGTACTGGGACAGAGAAGATACGAGTTATGTATGTGAAGCGGCCTATCTTTTTTGTACATATAGTACCGTCAGTCCATAAATAAATTGCACAATTTTTTACTGCTTTCTCCATATAAATAGGTGGAAAAAGCAGTGAAAAAAGGGTAGTTTATTTATAGGCGGACAGTAAATCTACACCGCGATAGATGTTGTGCATATAACCACGAATGAATCTTCTTTATGTACTGATATGGGCGAATTTTATCTGTATGTACTTTTATATTATATACATAGTAAATATATAGGGAGGAGCACATGCAAGTATGTCCATATATTATGTTTGTCTATGCGAATTCTCTTTATTATAGCAGCTCGGATGAGAGAGAAAGTGTACTTTGGCACGGCTCTGTGTGTAGTTGATAGTTAAAGTTGGGATTCTCTGGTGCGCCGGTTCTCCAGCAGTCCTTTCACTCCTTCTCTCTGTTCTTTCTCTATTCTATTCTATCTACCTATTCTCTACTCTCTCCCTTAACCATACACACATACACTCGTACACATACATGTGCCATGTACATATCGCCAAGTCAGGGCCAACCCGCCAGCCAGCAGCAGTAAAAGCGAGAGAACGGGAAATTCGCATAAGCACCGACTTCTTTTCCTCTTTTGGATTACTGTTGCTTTCCTTTCCCTTCCCTGCCTGCCTGTTTGCCTCCAATTCCAATTTCAATTCCAACTCCTCCAGCTTCAACCTCAACTCCCTCGCAGTACTGACTGTACCGTACAATATAGTCCAGCACAGCGAAGCAGTTCCAGTTCACAACGACAATTCGACGGGGAAACGCAACCAAAATACGGCTACTCTCTTACTCCGCCAGCAACCTGTACATTGTACATTAGTACACGTACATAGATACAAACGGCACTACAAAAGTGAAAGTGAACATGAACACGAACACAAACATAAACGCGATCGACGGTGCAAAGTCAAAGTCGACCAGGAATAATAGCAGCAAAACAAACGCCCACAACTCTATATTTATATTTTGAGTCACGAGGAAAAGTTACACAAGCATAAAATATAAAATATATTATATTTATTATGCTTTTACCTCTCCGTTAGTCCGTTTTCCTAGTTCAGTGTCCAGTGTCTCAAAATTTTACATTTCCATTGTAAAGCCAAAATACCCAGGGAAGAAGATTAAATGATAAGGAGTGAACCCACGATTTTCCAGCATGCACATTGTACAAATGCACCCGTGATAATCAAAGGCCGTAAAAGTTTGAGTACTACGGAGGAAGGAAGGAAATCTTTAAAATGACTACATAACCAACTTTACTTGCTTTTTTCCCGTGTGATTACGATATTTGTATGGCAAACGTATTTTCAAGGTTCTTCCGTACTTTGTAGTTTGTAGATTGTCTATACAAAGTAGCTTCCAAGATCAAGCCAATAAGTTACTGATGATAGGTAATTACCGAGGAAATTCGATACTGTTCAAAAGTGATTTCTACAGGCAACAAGATACATCATTAAAAATGATCCATACTTATGACAAGACTTCTGATACACTTTAATGTTAGTATCCCGATTCGGCTGCATAATATACATGCAATAAAGTAAGCTGGAAGAGATTCTTCAGGCTAATGACAATTACGAGTACGACTACGAGTACGAGTAAAAGTAGGATCAAGAAGATGAATAAAAAAGGAGGGAGCGTAATAAGGAGCCGAGAAAATGCATCATCATGAACATTACAAAAACATTACCCAGCATATATTAAAGTAAATTTGAGAAGGGGAATACAAAAAGAAAGAACAGAAGAAAACTCGGCGCTTTCTCTCTACAAAGTGCTGTAAACTGTACACATTCAAACACGACTTGATACACGTAAATTCTACATACATCTTCCACTTGAGCTCTCTACACTTTTTCCTTTATCCAGTGTTCCTACTGCTGATGTTGTGAGTCCTGAGTCCTGAGTGTGGATGTGTGTACATATTTTTATGAGTGCGTGCTTCGTGCTTCACCTTGTGCAACTACTTTGTTGTGTGCTTAATTATTCATATCCGTGTTTCATCACAGAGCTTTTGCAAAACAAAATTTATCATATACAATAAAATAATACATGATGCAAATCTGGAAATTTGCTTGACTTCTATGTACATACATACATCATACATATTTACATACAATCAAATACAAAAGGATTGCGTTGGATTGGATCATGTATGTATGTGTACAATAATATATATACATAAAGAAAACCATGACTAACTTACATTGTCTCCCTGACGTTGACGACAAGGACAAAAACAAAAACAAGATGATGACGACGATGCCGATGAGTGCTCCTTTGTCTCTGCCTTTGTCCTTCTCCTATTCCTCTCTGTCTCCGAATTGTCCGACTTTTGTTGTTTATTCTTCCTCATCACCTTCTTCATCTTCTTCGTCTCCTCTCAGTGCATCAACATCAACTTCATCTTCATCTTCAACTTCAAATCCAGCTGAAACGTCAACTCCTGCTCTTACGAGGGAAAATAATAATAATGCTGGTTTGACTAATACGAATACTTCTGATGATAAGACGACGACGACGACGAAAACGACGATGCAAAGCAGATTTGAAATTATGATAAGGAACTTCCACTTGGCTCTCCTCAAACTCGCCCAAATGATCTTCCTGTCCACCTCCTCCATCTCCTCTACATCCACCTCCACCTCCTGTTCAGCAACGTGCAGTCAACAAAGTGTTTTTAAAGTTCACGACTTGCTCTTGTCCTCCTCCGCTCCGCATTTACGCCTCAGAGGTGTCAAGTGAATGAATCCAGCCCAGCTCCGTTATTTAGACCAGTTGAATCGAGTAATGCATAAACTGTGGAGATAACGCTCAAACTTGATTATTAACAAAGTAGCGAGGATAAAACGTATAACGTACATATAATAATATACATAAATCAAGAGCTTTGTAGTGACCCTTTCTATACATACATATGTGTACATAAATCCTGTATATAAAATATTAACAACATAGACCCACTTTCCAAGCATTTAGATCCCCTCTCACTTGCAACGTTTTTAAATAATCCTTCAGATTTTCTATCTATCTATGTACATCACATCAAGTCAAATTAAATCACTCCCCAATAAATACATACATATAAGTTCCATTGTGAATTATGAGAATTTATAAATGAAATTATCTATTTTTCCCGGAGTAGAAGAATAAATTGTGTCGGCCAACTAAATAGTGTACAAAAATTCAGCAAATGTTTTGACTAACGAGGAAACAAGAGAAATTAGCCAGCGAAGCAAACTCGAGATTAATTAACTAGTGTTTATATAATCGACGACGCTTCTTTCTCGCATCTTGGAAAGCCAAAAGTTTTCTTCGCCTAATTAAAACACTAATCAAGAATACTATTAATAATTATCATTGTTATTGCGCCTAAACTCTCAACTTTATCGAAACGGTTCGCTATAGATACACAATATAATCAAATCATTTCATACTATTTTGTTCTCTTGATTTGTTCCATTGTTCAACTTGTTTTCTTTAACTTATTATTTAACTTGTAATTTTTCTAGGCCACACTAGATTCGCAATTAATATCAAAATTATAGCTTATTATTTACACCAAAAAAGTAATTTTCCCTCTTGATTTTGTTTTTTTACTGGAAAAGTTGACAGCCAATAAGTAAAAACTAGGAATTAAATTATATTATTGTGTTTATTATTATTATTTCTCTGCATATTAATTTTGTTTTTCTTCCACTATTTCTGAAAAATATAGATACATATTATATAATTCATATCCAAATGTTTGTACGTCTTATCTTGTCCCTCCGAGTGCTGCAAATGGTGTTTTTGTTACACAAGATTTCGAAATTCTGATTGTTTTTGTCCCTTTTTCACAGCGACCAGCAAAAACACGAGCGTTGCAAAAGACGACGACGTTGAGAAAAGCAAAAGGGAGCGAAGTATAGTGAAAAAGAAGCAGAAGAAGGAGAGAAAAACGTGACAAAAACTAATTGAGTAACTTGAATACAAAGTAATTAAATTAGAGCGTCTGGCCTAAAAAAACAGAGATAGATAATAGAGACGCCGAGAAGAAAAGAAACCGAAAGAAAGAAAGCAAGACATACGCAAAAGTTGATGATTTAAGTGCTTGCTGTGTGTGTGTTTGTGGCTCGAACAAAATATCTAGAAAGCAAGCCAGAAAATAGGATAGAAAGTTGAATTCCAGTACATACATACAGTGCAAAGGAAGAAAGAAAACAAAAATACATCTTACATTGTACATTAGCAGATAAATCGGATACGTCCCTCAAGACTAAACGTTGTGATGACGCCTCATCTCTGCATCTTACTCTGGGTTATTCTTTCTCAATGTTCAACGGGGGATACCAAACGTAAGTTTATCTTCAATAATTTCCTTGCTTAAAAATTCGCCATTTGCCTCGATACTCCTGTGTTTTATTTTATTGCTCCGTTCACTCCAGTCACTTACATATGTACATGGGCCTGCATTTTCGCTCCCGCTAAATAAAACTACTTTCAATGTTCTACGAATTTTTTCTCTACAATTTCCGTCGTGTCCTTATAACGTGGAATACGTATTTACTAAAGCACACACTTTTATTCGATAAAATGTGTCTCTCGAGTGCCCGCCGGGATGCTGACTCACTCTTGTCCTCCACTAAAACATCGCTGTTCCATTTTCGATTTCTTTGTATATGTATTACACAAAGGACAAAAAAGTGTGTCGGTCTTAAACGTGTAAAGGCAAATTATTTTAACCATTATGTTACGAGTCAATGTAAAATTGAAATTAAAATGATAATATTCAAAAATAGCAAGAAAAAGTAAAAAACGGGTAAATAAAAACGGGTTTGCCCAATTTTCGAGAGGCCTGCACGGAGGGACGAAGGAATCAGTTAAAATGGGCGGACGTGATTGGGGTTGAAAAGATTTCCCAGTTAATTGATCGAGGTGCATGCTCTGGTTCAGAGGATTCACTTAAACTCGGTGCAACTATGCACAGTGCATTGTGCACACATACATACATGAGAAAAACTGCAAATTTCCTCGGAATTTCTCTTATTTATTATGCCAGGAAGGAGTTGAGTCCTGGCGTACGTGTATGTACGAGTATGTAATTAGGTTACCCGTCCTCCAGTCACCACCCACGAAATGTATGCACATACATACATACACAAGAATGAAAAGCTCAATCGGGGACGACCAAGAAGCCAAAGCACGAGATGAACAACAAAACAACCGTCTCCAATTTATCGTCCAGAATTTACATTCTGACAGCGTCTGCCCCATTTCCCAAGCCAAAGCTAAGAACATACATATAGGCAACGGGAAGAGAAAGGGAGAATCGTGCAATAAAATTCGTCTTCTTTCGTCCCCTCTTTTCTCCGCCTTCCTTCCAGTTATTTTTTTTGTTTGTTTTCCCTGGTTCCCACGAATGCTCGTCCTGGGCATATATTCCGAGTTTATTCCTTCATTTGAGTATCAGCCTCACATCCTTGCGAGCAGAGGATTGCGATGCCTCTGAGACGCATATTCATTCATATGAGCATACAGACAGTAAATGGTAGTGGTTTACTCGCGATTAAATGCTCCATATTATGTACACATGTGTACTGCCGTCAGCCAGCATCGTTGTATTTTTCTCTCCCTATCCACCGTATAATTTTTTTAAGTCACTATACATATATACAGTGTATCCATTTAAAATTCACAGTAAAATTATTACTTATGATGCGAAGGTGGAGGTGGAATATTATTCGTCTAACCTGAAAACGCTCATTATGTACCTACCACTTTTTAGTGTTGACGTATTAGTTGTGGGAATGGAATTTTACAAGGACGAGAGAGTTACACATGCAAATTCACCTTTCCCCTCACTTTCCCTTTTACGTTCAACTTTCACTTTTGGATTTAGATTTGGATTCGGATTCGGATTTAAATCATGCTATGCATCTATGTATAAATATACAATATACGGTTACATAACGTGTGATGCACAGCACTTTCCCTTTTCTCAGATTTCGCTCCTTTCTCGCAATTTTGGTGGAGACGTTTATTTAAATTTGAATAGATTAGCTGGCTAAACCCCTCCCACAGAATTCTCTTATCTATGTATGTAGTCTGGCTGTGTTCAAAGCGCAACACTGGGATATGGCACAGAATCCTCAAGGTACATACATGAAAACGCGGAATCCTGATGATGACTTGAATATGTATTCCGTCACTCTTCATTTATTTACATGGATAGGTACATAAGTACATTACAAATATGACATGATATGATTTTCTGCGACTCCTTTCTTTTCCTTCTTTACATTTTACATTTTACATGCATACATACATTCGACTTTGTTCTGCTCCGACTACAATTTGGATCTTTACATACATATGTACGGATGAAAATATGACAAATCAACGTCATGTTTGTGATTTAGCAGGGCAGAGATTATATAATAGATTTTTTTTGTGCAATATCATTATTATTACATGAGATGAGATAAGACGAGATGAGATGAGATGAGCAATGATTAAAAAAGAGCTTCTTGGAAAATAGAAAAGGGAAGGAGAGCGGGCTAATGATGAGCAGGAGAATCTAGAGAGAGGAGGAACAGATGGCAAAGTCGAGCGAGTCATTCATTCATGCTCGTGTGGAACAGGTTCATCTTGGTACATCTTCCACGAATGCAGACTGCAGCATTCATATTATGCATATACATAATATATAATATAATAAAAAGATGAAAAGAAAGGCAAAGAAATACATACATACAAAGGTTTGTCCTTGGAGTTATCCTTGCTTATCTTATCATATCATATCACTGTCTATGTATTGCGTTCTATTGTATTCTCTTGCCTTATTATTGCCACTCATTACAACAAGTTAAGTCCACAGAATCCAGAATCCAGCCCCATGATTATGATTACGATTACGATCCTGATAATAATAGTATGGGCAAAGTTGAACTTGAGCAGAGAGGAGAGTGTGCACAGAATGTCCGGATCCACGATCGACATTCTATTGTACAATACATATGTACAATGCATAAACTATATCTACACATACGTATTTTATCCATACTTGGGTTATAAGGAGCAGATTCAAGGTTCGAAAGAATAAAAAACGAGAGAGAAGGTTGTTATGCAAAATTCCTGGGAAAAGACTTGTTTAACTCCTTGATTCCTCCTTTCTGTCGTTTTGTGGCTTTGGAGCACTCAAAAGTCCTTCACTTATTTCTCTGAGAATTACAACCACGTGTATGTATATTGTACATAATAATATATAAGACTACCAGAACCACGATAATGACTATAATAATACCAAGGAATCAACTTGACATTTGACTCGTTTCCATCTGCATTTTTAAGAGGGGCAAAAGTTCCACTTTCCAGCCACTTTCTCCATTTTACTTGGCTCCATTTTCAAGAGGCCGAAGGGCCTCATGACGACGATCATCCCATTTATTATCATGCCTATATTATTTCGTTTTCTCCTCTTGTTGTTGGCTGTCGATGATATAGTAATATTATCATCATTATTACTACCACTATACAATTCTTACCATTATTCCTACTCTAATGTGTGCATATTACACATAATTAACGAAGGAAAATGCCTAATGGCCCATATTTCATATTTATAGTTTCGCGTCAACTTTTTCTCTCTCGGTTTCGGTTTCATCTCAACATTCTCATTTGGAGTATGTGCAATGTGCAGATTAAACCTTTCATTTCCCTTTTTTAATACGAAAGCACTTTCTTAACCACTTTTTGACGCTTGGATTTAGACTTGCTTGAGAGAATAAAGGTCAAGAGGGCAATATTCGGGGATAAGATTCAGGGAAATCTTGATCTAAAATTCAGCGGCATTGGATAAATTGAACGCAAATAATTGGGCAATTGGTTTCAACTTCTATGCATCTATCTATAACTATACCTTATACCTAGGCTGAGTTTGAATCTAAAGTAAGTTTCTTCCCCATATTTATATTTAAGTAGGTTTGGGTGCAGTGAGGCTTCAAGCCAAGTTCAAAGAAGGTTCGCGTGTGTGTGTGTTTATGCAAAAGTTGCAATAATGTTATTCTTTGATTTTATTTATCGGAAGCCCTGCAGCAGCCTTATCGATATCGATATCACCACAGCGATGCATAGTATGCATAGCTCTTTCTGCACTTGTGTGTATTGAGAGCGAGATGGTACATTTTTGAAGCTAAACACATGCACATACATACATACACATACAATATAAATGTGTGTGGGTCCTTTGTGTGAAAAAAGTCGTTACATGTGACACTTTTGGAATTTTGTTAAGCCAACAAAGACTGCTCACTCCTCTTTGATCTAGTTGACGCGGCGTCGAACCAGTCAAACCAAACCAAACGAACCAAGCAAACCAAAACCAGCTCACAGCAAAGAACAAAATATCGGTAGCCCAGACTTTGTTTGATACAAAGAAACAGAGAGAGATAGAGAGAGAACGAAAAGGGAAAGAGAGGGAGAGCTAAAGTTTAATCTACTAGTACATCTACAACCCACATACATACATACATAACTCTACTTTCACTCTTCTAGCTGAGAATGACTGAGGACTCAAAAGAGACGGACAGGTTTGATATTTTAGAAACCGCAAAAGTTGCAGTATATACATATAAATAGAATCCCAAATCATTTCCAAATAACTACTGTATATACAAGACCATACAAATATCTGTATTACAGTGTCTGCATTTGTGAGCGGCGCTCAAATGCAAATCACGGGATAGGACGAATGGGAACTTGCAAAAGATCACGCTGTGAAAAAGTGACTGTATTTATGTATAGACTGGCAGGAATTTATGTGAAGCTTTTCACAATCAGCCCTTTTCTCGCGCAAAGCCTGGGCTAATATAGATCTTTCTATTTCTGTACATATTAGCAGACAGAAGGAAAGGGAAAGTGATGGAATGGCAGAACCTTTACACCCAACGTGTCTGCTGGAATTTCAGCCACTGAAATATCATTCTACACACTAAATACCTACAACCTACACCATACTAAAGTTCAGTCGCAAACGAATCAATTTTCAATGATTTAAATAATAACAACTGAACTATTAATGATAATACAATAGCATTTCTTTATTGAAAGAGATCGTAAATGGTAAGCGGAAAATTCATTCTGCTGTTTAATTTCAAGGCAATTTTTTTACAGAAAAATTTTTCACTTCCACTTTTTCAACATTGTTTCCCAATCATGCGCCATGCAGAAACTTCTCAACTCTTCACTGTGTATAATTAAATGAATTAATGCTGCAAGCATGAAAAGACTGTTCAATCGGGAAAAGTATTTATTTACGTAGAGCGTAGAGCGCCAAAAACCACATTAAAAGAAATTAAATTTGCGCCTTTGGTTTTTCCAAAATAAAATGAATGAACCCGGCCTTGAAAATTCGAGCCTTGGTCTTGGTCTTTTACCAACGCTCCTGCATGATTCCTGATGGGATTCCCAATACATATAACATATACATATACATATCACGATTCAGGATTCAATTTGGACGATGCTCTTTGCTCAGCACATAAACACAGAGACACACAAACAGCGGACATTAGTACATACGTACATCGTACATAGGTGTGTTCGCCTTTGTGGAGAATCAATAAGAGAAGTGCGCGCCTTAAAATATTTATAAGGGCAAAGCACGTCGTTAGATATACAATACATGTACACTACACACTACTCACTACAATGTACAATAATATGGGTCGTAGAATAAACCATACGGAGAAACTACAAGACAGATACTCTGCACTCTACAATGTATAACAGCATGAATGTCCATATTCTATTGCATTGTATTGCATTGTACACGAGTGTGTGTATATATTGCCTTATGAGGATGGGGCGGAAAGCTAAGTATACATATGTACATATTACTACACATACACCCCACGTATATGGTGTATAAATACATACAAGAGTGAGTTGACAGTCGTGTTGTTATTAGGGAGGGAAATGGAGTAGATATTAGATAAAATGTTTACTCTCCGCTTCCACTTTCACTTGTGCTGCTACACTTTCTACTGGCACTTTCCCCGCTTCACTCCGCGTCTCTCGTCTGTCTGTACACAGGACATAGGACAGTATAAAATATACAGTAACATGGAGTTTATAGTGTTTGTGTGTTATTTGCCCAGCAGATGTAATTTGTACACAGGCCGTGGCAGTGGAGTGGTGTAGATTTGAATTACAAATCCATAAAAATGGAGAGCTGCACACAGCCCAATGGTGGGATGGATGGCTGGCTGGATGACTGGTCCGGATTCCTCAGCCACTGAGAGAGAGAGAGAGAGAGAGAGAAACAGAGTGTGTTTTTGTGTGTCCTATCGATAGTTTACCTTTGACATTTTGACATTCTCCAGCCAACCGACTCTGCCTCTATACTCCGCTCTCATACCATACATACGTACAAGTGCAGCTATTAAACCTGTACAATATAAATATGTATGTACAAGATTGACCAAAGCTTTTGGTATTGTGTGTGTTTGCAACTGTACAGTAACAGTACACGTTTATAGTAAAAAGTGCAATATAACTTTGTGTATGTACGAATTTCGAATCCTCACTCGTTTTTGGCAGAATCTATGACTGTTATGTTGTTATGTGTATGACACGTCCAAATGCGTCTCCCTAACACCACATTTACACCATAGACCATATATAGGTAAGGGATAAGGAATAACCATAAGGAATCTCATGTCTCCTTTAATGTGCTATATGGAGTGCAAACAATTGGACTCGAGCTCATCTCATCTGCTTCCAGTCTCTAGGTTACACTACGCTATGATATGTTATGCTGCTATTCATTTTGATGTTGCTGCTGCTGCTGATTCCCAAAGAGAAAATTGAAACTGGTCCGAGTCATAAAGTGAAAGCTTTTTAATATCCGTCCTGCCCCTCGGCTTGGGTTTGGACCTGGGCCTCAGTATCTATTGTATAATATTATATTATTATGTGTGTGTGTATATCAGTGTAAAGTCATGACTATGAGATAGAACACGCGTGTAGTGTAAGTAATTACTCCAGGACGTGAGTCTTCCGTCCTTATCGTCCTCGTCGTTGTACTCCTCCTCCTCCTCCTCCCACATTTATCATAAATTACACTCAAATATCTCATCAAGATGGATGAACGAACGAATGAATGTATGAATGAATGGGTGGATGGGCGAGCGGAGGCAAATCGATATGGGATAACCTGCAATTCATCCCCGTCCATTTATATACCATATACATACATCACTTGTGCATTGTACAGTGTACGTACATGTACAAGCATAATAATACATACGGGCAATAATCCTGTCCTCATTCTCAACTATCAATGAAAGGATTGAATACATTGAAGATTGTGCAATAAAAATAGCCAAAAACAATTTTCAACGCCCAGCTAGTTTTGTATTTTGTAGATACTTATGTATACCTACGTGCTCAAGTCTTAAAACTAAATCTGTTTCTTCTATTTATGTACATACTGTATGTATATACGTGTGTTACGTAAGATTTTCCAACATGCAAAGTTGTGCATGTATGTGTATTGTGTAGGTATTATGTAACCCAGGAAATATGTAGATTGAATGGCTGGGAATATCCAGTGTTTAATTTCTCCAGTGGCACAAACTTGAGTTAAAACTAGGCTAATGGTTTCTCCCATAGAATATCACGTGCATATTTTGTGTCTATTATATTGCAATGCTGCACACACTCATTTTAGTCCTAAAATACTACATACACAGACCGAGCGATGCCTCTAACCTTTAACTGGAGCTGAGGCTAGAGCGAGAGTTAGAGTTGGATTTCGATCTGGATCTGGAGCAGTGACGAGTCTTTACAGCCCTTTGTTTAGTAATCCCAAAAGCCTTCCATTTAATTCCACGTGATGAAACTCTCTCTCTCCATTCTGCCTCTCCTTTTCTCTTCCCTTCGCCTTTCTGCTCCCGTGAATCTCCAATTCTGTATTAGATATTATTATATTATTATATAATATTCTGCTGCTTCTTTACTCCTCCTCGAATATTAATGGAAAATGCACCTTCTATTGTCTATTGCCTATACATAAAGTTATAAACACGTATACTATACGTAATATATGTATAAAGTGTTGTATCTTGTATCCAACGAATTAAATAGGAATGGTGCAGACTACAGACAATGGGAAAGTGCAATGACAAATTGCAAATCTTTGACAACTTTCCTTTCCCTTCTCATCGTACAAATTACACTTGCATACATACATACATACATAAGCACACCCATATTTTGTATTGAAATTCTGCATATCTTCAAGAGCTCCGTATACATTATACATACATTATAAATAATATTTAGTATATGAATAAAAATTTTTATTCAACCTATTTTACATGGACTTTGCTACATTTTAATATTTAATGCATATGTCCTCTTCCTTTGTATTGTAATGTATTGAATTTCCTTATTCTCACCTGTCTACGAGCCTGAAAAAATGTATGCATAAAAATTCGGCATGTACATAGAAAAAATGAAGTGATCGGCTTGAAGAATGGAGAAACGGGGGAAAATCCAAGGGGATCAAACAAGCTCGAAAAGACAATGTGATAAGAGTGGGAACGCAGAAATGAAAGCAGAAAACGAAGGGAAAACAGAGAGACGTGCGGAGGAAATAATAAAAATGGATCCAGCGCCGATATTTTATTATATTATTTATTGTGTGTACAGTGTGTGTCTCCTTTTTGTGTGCTTTTCCCTTTTATCTTATCTCTCTCTCAAACTTTTACCCTTTCTTTGAATTTATTCACAGGTTGTTGTTGCTGTTGTCCTTGTCTCCAGGAGGAGGACAGAACAACGACAATATTGCGCCTCTGATATATTCTAGCATTCATGTATATTGTATATGTAGTATGTAATGGAAATTTTCTATTATTCTATTTCCATGTGTATACATACATACTCCTTTTACTTGGATCACCTTCTATGTGTATATACCTTATACCTATGTGCTGCACTTTTGTATATATAGATAGTGTGCTGTATACACATTTTCTCATAATATTTGTTCCAAGTCAAGGAGAGAAAGGACGAGGAACAGAGGAGATGAAAGAATGGCAAGTGGAGAAAAAGGCGGAGAAAGTGAGGGAAGCTAGAGGAGATGAACCCCGAAGTGGTGTTTCCCCCTGCTTTTGTATGTGCTCCACGTCCACGGAGCAACACCAAAAACCAAACGCCATATTCTACCCACAAATGCAGGGCACATTCACACACGGCAAAACCACGAGTCCTCTTTCGACTTGGCTTTTCATTTTATCACTATGTATAATGTATAATACAAGTATAGAGTGAGAGAGAAAGATCTGTAGGTACTCTAGAAAAATACCCCTTCGACTTATTTTGCAATTTACAATTTGTGTATATATAAGGAAAAGCTCTCGAGAAATCGACAATACATGCACAATATGTATGTAGATGGAAAAGTACAAATTTTTATACATGCATTTCGTTCTAGTTTTCTCTGTCACATGTTCTATCATTTGTACTTGTACAATATGAAAATTCGAATACGTTTGTGCATTGCTTGTATATTTTTTCCCTAGCCGTCTTCTTTTGCTCTAGAAACTATTTATTCTGTTCACATGAGTGTTAGGTGTAACTCGTTTTGCACGCCCCTCGCCTTGGTCTTGAGCCCGCCGGTTTGTCACAAGTAATGGATTAGAATATACTCAATTCTTGTAAGGATACCACCAACCCATTCTTGTTGTCCCATGTATGACATTGTGTACAGTATAATATATTATATAATATATTAGACGGCACAATGTAAAATGTTTTACAGCTTTCCGTCTGATCTATAGCGCCCCATTTTTTCAATGGGGTATCGTATTCGTGTAATTTCCACCAGCAGACGGCAAGGAACCCGAGGAGGAGCTCCTTTTTTATTGCATTTTTTATTTTGTCGTATTTATATTTTATTTGCGTTCCTGCGTTTGTGGAAAATATTCAGGTCACTTGAGACTCATCGTTTTATCCGTTTTCTCCTGTGAAAAGCAGGTAAAACAGCAAATAATATGCGTAACAATTTTTGTAACTAACATCGTCTAAAGTATTGTTTTCTCCCTATCGCTGTTTGTGCGTCAACTTTGCGGATTATTCAGAGACATCCGGGTTTTACTAGTAATGCGACAATTGAATCCAGAATTTTGTTCCCAGTAGCTTAAATACTACCTCCAATATTATATAGTATTAAGTATTATTATTGTCATTGGTTTATTGTTGTGGACCTTCAACCTTCCGTTTTACTCAGACAACAAACCAAGAAAGTGAATGTGACCAAGGAGAATACCAAGATGAATGTCCAATTCGCATTGACAAGGTTGGCCTTTATACCTACAAAATCCACCGGAGAAAAGTATTTTTGTAATTGTCTCTGTTAAGTGAATGAAGAACGGGAGAAATTGTCGGTTAAACTCACTCTTTTTATTCATAGAAACAACAGGCAGTCAAGTCGGAGCTTTTGGACGAGAAATTCCATTAAAAAGAAGATTGTACATTTTACACGTCTGAAGAAGAATTGCGAGAGAATAATATTGGTTGGAATTTATTGTTTCTTTAGACGGCTGCCTTATTTGAAATTACTTTTGCAGACACGGGCACAAGGAGTAAATGTTTATTTGAAAGGGATTTTTGTTGCTGGATATTTAATATACTTTTCCTCCAGGATAATAGCGTTGCTTGAGTCTTTTTGGATTTAGATTCACAAGCAGATCCAGATATACGTATAGTCCCCGTCACCTGGGATGAGGTAGGGTGACGGAAAGCTCCTGTGAGGTGGCTTCCTCTAATCCCCGAGATTTAGTCAGTCCTGGACCCAGCCTTCAAATACACACTTCTTTTGCAACTTGCAGTTCATTTGAGGCCAACGGATATTATTCTACGTACACATATATACTTACATAAACGGACTCGGCTTTATTGCCTGACTTTCCTCCATCTTCTCTCTTATCTCTCTCGCCCAAAGGTGGACGTGGACACACCAAGATTATGTAGACAGGTAGACTTGTGGATTCTGGATTTGGATTTAGATTTGGGATTCTACAGGGCTCTGAATAAAGGAGCCTGGGAAAAGAAGCTTTCATTTGGTACACAGATGCCAGATGCATATTCACACACAGGGAAAAAAGAGCCGCTGTGGCCGTAATGTGTGCAAAACGTCACGTGTGGCTTCTCTTTGTCACACACACACACAGAAAATTTCACATTCTTCATTTTGTACAATATTGCAAGATTGTGACAAAAAACACTGGAATTTTCCGCGGGCTTATACAGACATTACCCGCTTGTGATGTGATATAAGTATACCGTGGCTTGGATTGCCCATTCTATGCGATGTGCCCTGATTTGGAAGGGAAATACACGTACATAGTTACATAGAACGAGAAAAGGTATTGGAGGTAATATACATAGGAACAAAAATCCAGGCAAAGCGTACATACAAGAATAGTCGTGGAAAATAGACGAGCTGGAGCTCAAAGTCCAGAGTGAGTCCAAATCGACAGTCTCACCTCCGCCTCCCCTTCCATCATTCCACATTTCCTTCATGCCTGGAATACAAAGAGAAAAGATGGAGAATGAGAAAAACACATAGATAGATACACATACACATACATACAACCATACATAAAAGAAAGAGCGGAGACAGATTCGTCTCATTCAAATTCCTTAATGCTCCTCCACGCAGTTGGTTGGCAGTTTCTGGGCTCAGTTTCACTTGGGCTAATGCAGTTGCAAGGTTACGATCCTCGCCCAACTCGGTCTACATAGTCGTACCAAAGGAAAGTGTAGTTGTACAGCCACACAAAAGACTCACCAACCAACCAACCAACCACCCAGCAGCAGCAGCAGATGAGATGAGATGAGGCGAGGTGAGATGAAATGAAATGAAACGAAATGAGAAAGAGGTGAACCAAAAGTATCACCGCACCGCCATAAGAGTCTCCCACCATTTCACACATTTCTCTTTCTAACAGACATTATCCTCCCGACTCAACTCGACTCAGGTATACGTACGACGTACGTGTACATTATGTTTATGACGGCTCCCGTCTCCCTCCTGCCTCACACATTTCTCACTATGAAAACATTGTCAACTACATAATATGTACTTACAGGCCCACTTTATTATACCATTACAAATGTGTGGGCATGTATGTATACGTACTCACAGTGTGACGACAGGTACATTAAACACAAAATATGCCATGTGTACTTATGTTACATTTGTACAAACTGTGTCATTTCTCCTTTACTTCGCTCGAGAAAGCAAACACAGAAATTTGGATATTTTCACTCCATATTCTACAGTATCCGCCGTCTATTTTTTGAGCAGTAACAATGAATTAAAGTTTTGAGGACGAGCCTCCTTCTTCCTGAATTTTCTTCAATGCTCAATTTTGACACCCCAAAACTACTGCGACAAGTCCTAAATCTAGAGTCTGTAGGAATCACTTGCAGCAATTTTGATTCAATGTTTATGCATAATAAAAAAAGTATAATTATTGGAAAATTTATGAATTTGAGGTGTGTAATTGCGATTGTTAAAAATGTGGCGACAGAAAAATGGCAACCAGGAAAAAAGCATCCAGTTTGGCACGAATTTGGATCATGATGACGTGAGGTGGAAAGAATTGGGATTACGAGGCGGCGTTAGTGCGAAATGCGAATAAACCATGAATGTATTTTGCATCCATGGTCGTGGTGAGAATTCTATTCAGACTTCAACGAGCGTGAAGAGCAGAGCCAAAAGGCTGTTGTCAATATCACATTTGATTTCGATTCACAACATTCAGGGAGCAGAACTTACTCGTGTATCTATCTTTTTCATATTAACGCGTGTTTCACACAAAATTCAGATACAGTATTTCGAGATTATACCGTGGCTATACAAAGCAACAACATGCATTATAGTTACAAATAAAGCCAGACAATGCATCGAAATGACATGCATTTATTTGCGAATTTCATTCACCTGCCTCTCGCCGACGAGAATTCTACAATGTTTATCAGTACATTATGTGTAAGTCGCGCGCCCGAAAAACGGGGCCCATTTATTTGCGAATAATTTCGAATTTTTGAGAACTACACCAATACGAATTTCGAACATTTGTCACTGTATTTACGGAAAAGGTACCTCTGACCTACATCGATTTGAATCAAGGGAAACAAACAATCGAAATTGTGTCCTTTAAAAGAATTTAAGAAGTTCCTTTTCGAGCAAAAGTATAAAAAACTGAAATGTGGCCCAAAAACTGAGGTGAACTACAGACTTTATTCGGCTATTTAAGGAAATGGATAATATTACGAACTGTAGTGGGATATTTCTGGAAGATGAAAATATGGATAACTAAATGGTGGAAAGAAATGCTACAAAGTACTCGTAGCATATCACATGCGGTGCGCATTATACTTACATGATATCACAAAAAAATTATGTAGTAAGTATGTGCATTGTGCATCCTTCCACAATTTTTCCTGTCGGAATTCCATTTAGTGTACATTGTCAGCAGTTTGAGCATAAACATATGCCTGCATAATGTAAGTTTGTGTGTCAGCCTTGACAATGGCTTTCGGCAGGCCTTGCATATTTGAAACTGCATGTAATGTTTTCCATGTTTCCTACGCAAAGATTTCAAGCTAGATGGATAGACATTTATACAATGTAAGCAAAAGAAGGGAAAGATAGAGAGAAAAAAGAAAGAAAAAGATTAGGACCGTAATAGATGTTGGATATTCGCCTTTGTAGTTACTCTCTACCTTTAATAAAACGGGGCTTCAAATTTTACTTGTGCCATCTACTACAATAGAGACAGTACAAGAAAAAGTCCAATTCTATAAAATAAAGAAGATACAGATGAATACATTTTGAAAAAAGTTGGTTGCCTGGTTACTCGGTTGGTTGGCTGGTTGTCCCTTTTCGTTAACATATGGAAATATTTGGAAAACGAATATCATGTCGACTGAAAAGCGTGGTTAATCTGTCTATCAAAATGTATGTGGACAGAACAGACGGCGGAGGACCATCCATATCCATCCATATGATATCACGCCAATGTGTATGCACATATGTATGCAACTTTGTATTGCGTGGAAAATTGGAGAGCCTTTTCTATGGACATGGAGTGCCGTTTCTTTCTCTCCATGTTTCTGGCGCAAGAAAAGAAAGATGGTCTCTGGAATCTTTGTATAGAATCTGGAATCCAATATTTGGTCAGTCAGATCTGGAGGAAATCCAAGAGCCAACGAAGCAGCGATTTGTCTTTCACTTGAATGATTCCCTTCCATCGTCATCACCATCACCGTCACCATTTACCATGTAATTCATCTCTCTCTTTCTATAGATAAACTTGTGCACATCACTACCTTTCTTAGTATAAAATAGATGTGCTTACAAACCCTTCATTTTTGCTTACAACCCCTTTCATACACACACACGCATACACAGTTGGATATTACTCGGAATTTTTTTCAATTGCCTGTTACATCTTTTGGTGTAAAAATTTCAAAGGATTTATTGAAGGGAATTATTTTCCTCATCCCACCGTAAACAGACAGGTAAAGGCAAAGCAAAGATGACTAAACTAAAGTCGTGTCCTATCACGTTTATGTGCGTGCGGTGTGAGTGAAAATTTCTGACCATTTTCCAAAGTCCGATCTTTCGCCCATTCCTTTCGCAGAATGAAGATAAAAGGATAAAGATAATTCGCAAACTTGTTATTATTAATGCATGGACAAAAACCAAAAGACAGAGAAGGGAAATATGACGGAGAGTCAGAGTATATATGTACTTATGTGTAATCCATCCATCTGGTCGATATAATATGAGAAGAAACTAAGTGTAATGTGCCTAGTGTAGAGGCTGGAACTGAGCGCCATTGTATATACTCATATTGGCACTAGAGCTACTGGAGCTGGAACACAGTACTCAGCAGAGCACACACACACAATGACAAGGCAGATGACATTTTCGATAATAAAGTCAATCTGTTCCACTTGGAGATTGATGCGGACGGATGTCCATATCCATGGAGCCAAACCGGATTAAGATGATGCAGAGAAGCAGCTCCAGCTCAAAATTCTCTCACTCTCTCCCTTTCTGTTAAATAGAGAGCTTCTCCATGGTTTCACGATCTAAGGAAAAACAGCAGCCCTGGACTTTCAAAGACTTTTCTACAATATAACATAAATAATGGGATGCCTCGTCATGGCAAGTTCATTGAAGAATAGGGAAGGAAGCCGGAAAGAAAGGAAAGAGCTCTGAGGATTCGTTAAAATTGGAGATGGCAGATACTGTAGAAAGAAGGAAGGGAAGAAGTAGGATATGATGCAGAAGCACCTTCTTCTTCGTTTATCCTTTTATGTTTTGTTATGAACCGACCATGCCGACGCCACTGTCCATGTCAAATTCAATGTCCATGTTGAATTTGGTAGTCTTGGAGCTGGAGCTGGAGCTGGGGAAATCTCAAAAAAGAAGCTGCAACGGCCCTCTCTGAAAAAAGTCCATTGCCTTTGACCTTTTCGATTCCCTGTGTATAAACTTTATACACAGTTGATGGTCTATAAGTAGTACAACATAAAACACAATACAATACAACATTCTACATGCAACATTGATAGCTTTTCCAGGCCCGACGTTCGAGCGCACATTCGCAATCACAATTGCAATACATGTGCCCATTTACTATGTATAGATCGTATGGACACGAAACCTTTTCCATTCACACACAACTGTGCATATTATTTATGCATGTATATTGGGCCATAAAATCCGCCATTGATATATATAGAATATCAATAGGTATAGATCTTGTCGCTCACTCTCTCTCTCACTCGACAGCACAATGAAAAGGAGAGGAGTGAGGCCTTCATTTAAATATGTATGTATGCAGACAGAAGAACAACAACGTCAACATGAGCGACAACCGAATCTCAATCAAGGCAACAGTTTTCACCCGTTCGTCCAATGCTCTGTATTGTATCTACATATTATAGTCTACCTGACTCTGTCTTCTGATCCCTGGTCGGCGTTGAATTTTGAGTTTGATTTCGATTTTGATTCTAGATAATTCCAAGTCTCCAAAGAGTTGCCATGACTCTTCCTATATGGTTCGTGCACAGCATATGGAGCAAAAAGGGAAATGTCGACAAAGCTAAAGCAGTGGAATACATTTGAATATATTAGGAAAAATCAGGGTGTCTCTGCACTCTGTACATACTACTCCATATACCTACCATATTTAGAGCAACGTGTATGTATGCATGTGTAATGAGTACCCTAACAAAAATTTCAATCTAGATTATGCTAAAATCAGCTGGGCTAAAACAGACCATTTTCAAGCAAACATTTTGGCAAATTAAACGGTGCAAATACTATGGAGAAAGTTTTGCGAATAAAATTTTACGGGCAAAGGCATAAACCTGTACACGTGTAATAAATTCAAATTTTTAAGACGAGAAAAAAATGGCCAAATTCAATCAGAATTTCAACTAGGGTATACAAACTTCGATAATAAGTAAGTACACCATATTATTATACTAAACCCTTTTGCTTTATGCTGTGACTGGAGCTTTTGGAAGGATAGACGAAAAGAAAAAGGATACATGATACATAGACCATAGACCCTTCTTTTACTTTCACTTTCCCTTTCGTTTTCGCATCAACGCTTTGACTCTGGTTAACTTTTTAGCATGAAAACCGGAATATACATACTTGCATAGATTTGGACAATACACACAACATACATAGATTCATATTATGTTGGCTAAGTGAATATTGATCAAGTGGATGGAGGATGGATGGAGGGAAATAATTTAAAGTTTCCATGCACCGTCAATCTTGGATCAATCCGGGATGGAGAAGGAGCCGCAGATGAGAGGAGACAGGAAGAGGAATCAAAATAATAATAAGAAGGAGCAACATCACAAGGCTGAATAAAATCCAATGATGGGGAATCGTCCAGAATCGATATCCAAAGCTAACTTCGTGTCCGTGTGCGTATCTTTGCATGTCTATCCACAAAAGTCTTGAGCATATCATATGTAACTACTAACTACAAAGCACAATAGAATAGAATACTACTTTGCTCGCTAAGAAGCTGTCTGTCCGATGGAATAGAGAAATACGGTTTTCAATGCCAGAGAGAAATCACTCAAGATTTTCATCTTGACTTTATTCCTTTATTCACAATGCAATGCGTACCTACAACATGCGCACAATCTTGTCTCCACTGTACTACCATATGTACTCGTACCATTACTCTTGAAATTTATTAAGTCAGTCTAAATGTGTGTACTTGTACTATGTATAAATACTCTGTACTGTAATTTATGCTTTTTACTTTACTCTACTGTCAAAGTCCGCCTTTTTTCTCGGAAAATATGGCCTCGCTCTCATCTACGGAGATCTCAATACTTGGAGTCTCTGTTATCTCAATAAATTTAAGTTGACATCATTTTCCCAGCATATTGAATTTCCCGTATTATCCTACACTTTTGAATTCAAATCCTTTGATGCAATATCCCATGTAAAGTGCTCTCTATACACGTGTGTAAGTTTTTCTCTTGGTGTACAAGCGTCTTTTTGTAGCACTTTTGATTTTTGCACAATTTGTAGCTGAACCCCGCAATTTTCCCTTCATTTTCTCGGGGTATTCAGGATCAATATCAACTTTAATACGACTTTTATCGAGTCTGCTTCCTCATGGACAAAATTAACATATGGACGCCATTCCCATTATGATAACTGTATTATTTCCATTAGATTGGATGCGATCTGGTTTGTTTCATTTGATTATGTATTTCATTTCATTTCATTTCATTCATGAGACTTCTCCAGGCTCCAGATGCTCATTAGATCCTCCTCGACTTTCTGGAGTTGGACTTGCAGTGCTTTGCACTCATTGATCTACTTATTTTATAAGCTCAGAAATAGACAAGTAAACAAATCTAGCTTGACGACAAATATCAACGTCATCCTGTATGCATGCTCACTGCTCACTGTTCAATTTTCACACATACACATACAAAAAACCATTTCATGGCCCCGGAACAAAATTCATAGGAACGGAGTCAAAAAGGGAAATTACATGCACATACTATAGACTGTGTACTGTGTACGTGTTTATGTGTTTACACATTTGAAACAACGTGATGCTAATCCCTGCTCATCTAAATACATGCATATATAAAATGCTATGTATTATCCGCGAGGCTCCAAAATGCGCAACGTTTTTTCACTTTTACTTTATTAAATTTAATTCAATTTCCCATTGTATGCACCATAACTATAACGTACCTAAATACTAAATACACACACGTATTATCGTATGCATATTGTATGGTAGTTACACCGTATCATAATATACTGTAAGAATTTTCCCCAACTCGCTCCGTTGCATCTCAGCTGTGGAATTTTGGGATAGATTCTTAAGTCTCGAAGAAAGAAAGAGGAGAGAAAGAAACAAGAAGAGAAAGGATAAAGTCAAAGTTGATGGTGATGGTGATGCCGTTGTGATGTGATGTGATGCTGATGATGGCAAACAAGAGCTCAGCTTTCGTCTTGTGAATTAGATTTTGAATTAGAATGGAAAACTGTAGGGAGCGTGGGAGAGAGGAGTAGAGACGAGAGAAAGAGAGAACTCTGGACAAAAACTTGGTTGGATGTCTGCCTCCATGTAAAAGAGAGCAGTGAACGGGGAACAAAGGAGGGAAGTTGAATACAGATACAGTGTTGAATGTTGAGGATTGAGAGACAGAGAGAGAATGAAACTGACTGTACTGTACCGTACTGTAGTCATCGTTAATGCGATGATGCTTTGCAAATGTGCAAATCCTCTTAGAATAAAATTTGAGTCTTATTGTCATCACTTATTTACCCGAAAGCAAACGGAGAAAGTCTCTTGTTTTCCACTTTCACCGTCCACATCTACAATCAACATACATACTCGCATAGTGTATAGGTTTGGTTTCAGATTCAGAGTTTCAACTGCCCTGGAATGTCATGCACGGGGACGATAATACAATACATATACATTATACATACATACATAGGTATTTTAATGCTATGCTCCTACCTATCATTGTTCATCTTACTTTGCCAAATTACTTGATTCGCATTCAAAGCAAAGCACCAGCAAAATCTGAAGAAGGCGGCGGCGGAGAAGGCACAAGAAGAACATAAAATAAAGTAAAGTAGAGTAAAGTAAAGGAAGGCATTGGGCTGTTACGTGGACAGGGAAGACAAAGGCAATATATTTTTCATAGCTAATTAATTTGCATAAATTGGCCCTGCTCAAATTCCACAATGGGCCTTCCTGGAAAATTGCCTGCCCCCAAAACTCTACTCAACTAACCAACGAGACGTAACTTAAGATGGGCACGAGTGAGCTATGTGCTGCGGTGAATAGCATGTATACACATACCTATTTATATTGTATCTACATAGAATATACGTCTATATATGTAAAGGAAAAGTCGGTGAGCGACTCGACTCGACTTTACATTCCACCGACGACAACTTGTACTCATACTGTATCACTACACTTTGTTTGTAATTAACAGCTAAACGAGCGTTCTAGAGAGAGAGAGAGAGAGAGAGAGAGAGAGAGAGAAAGAGAGAGAAAACGCCACTTGTATTGTATCGTACTGGAGCGTAACTATGTATAATATGCA
>JAQIVE010000480.1:0-36829 GCA_034698285.1 Sminthurinus bimaculatus
ATAATCAATAATATACTAATTACTAATACAATATTAATATTCGTCCATGGGCTTACAAGTAGCTGACAATTAATTCATGCTTAAAACCCTTTTCACAATATTACCCTCTAGATTTTACCCACTGCGACTGAGACTTGGGAAGCTCTCAAAGTGATTGCCCGCAAAGTTATCAAAGACTCTCAAACCCGAACAAGGCCAAAGAGACCATATTACTATTAAACCTACAGTAATTTTTAAGTCTATTTAATTTCATCATCTATATTTTATACTCTGGTTCTGGTCTCTGGTCTGGTCGGGCAGTTTTAATGGCACAGAAAAAGATAATAAAAGGACGCAGCATTTGCTTATTTGCGGAAACTCTAAAAGTTCTAACAACTCTCCAGCATTAATCTACATAAATATACATACATACAAAACAGTCTCTTCATGTACTTTCTTTGTAGACTAACCATAAGTAATAATGACCAAAAAAAAACAATGAAAGCTCAAGTTAATGTTTGTGGGAAATAAAAAAATAATTTACAATAACTACTTTCTTCCTCGTCTAACTCTACTAAAAACACACTTTTTTTCTACAGCTCTGCGTCAAAATCAAGGGTCAGATAGTTTTGTGATAGAAATTTTTACACAGATTTATACAGCGGGAGTAGCATGGACTGGGCTCGAGAGTACGGCAGAGTCAAATACGCCTACACGCTGGAACTCAGGTATGTTCGAGCGTTCTTTCCGTCAAAAAACAAATAATTGGCGTCTTTGATCATTCGTGATTCGTGATACTGTGATGAAATAGGGACGACGGAGAAAAGAAGTTTCTGCTGCCCGAGGATGAAATAATAGAGACGGGAGAGGAAACTTGGGCCGCCGTCAAAGTCATCGCTCGAAGAGTCATTCGAGACAGTCAGACACCCAAGACGAAGACCAAGGGAGGATCGGAGGATGTGCCCAACTCTAGTCAAAATGTCAAGGCAACCACCGAAGAGCAGGATGGGGAGACGGAAGAAACTGGATCAGAGGCAGACCAAGACCAAGAAGAAGAACTAGCTGAAGAAGATGAAGATGACTCAAGCGAAAGAGCTTAATCGAAATATAACTTAACTAAGTAAATGAGTGGGGCTCAATGAACTTTTTGTATGATTAATTCATGAGAATCTGTCGTGCTCGTAAAATATATTATGTACAAACAGCAGATGGGCTTCTTCATTTGTATGGCGTGTGTGTGTATTGTGTATATAACTGAAGACTGCAGAGATGTACATACATAAAGTGTGTGTAGATGAAGAAACATCTCACACATATCGCCCAAAGAATTATTATTCGAAAAAATTCCATTGTTTGTTACAAATCAGTATTGCTGGAGTCGGAGTCTGAGTTTGAGTTGAAACTTTGCCTTGTGTACAGAATATGTGTATAATAAAATACCTATCGATAATGGATGAAAATGATACATGTAAGATGATGTTTTTTGGCCATTTCAATTAATCCTGTAAATAATACAATATCTTATGGCATTTTATGTGTGTACCTAGATTCGGTATAATAGCTATACAATTCAACATTATTCATAATATTCATAAAAAAACATGGACATTTGGTTGGTACAAGTACCGGCACTTGTATTTTTTTCTGCTTCTTTGTTCGCTCCTGCCGATCCAAATCCAGTCTTATTCATCAATAACTATTACATAACACAGACAAATGGATGTGACGCACATTCACATAATATAATACAACCATGGAACAGAATATAGATAGAAGAAAAGCTTATATATAAAGGGGAAAGTGGTTCCACATCAACTCTTCATTTGCTCATAAAACCGGTCAAAAAATGGCCGCACTCGCTCCAGCTGTGACACCTTATTTCCTCCCGACTTTTGCCTGCTTACTCGCCACATACAACCATGGCGTTCGAAATTATGACGGGTAACTTTAAATTTAAAATTTTAATTTCAGATTCATGTGCTTACAATATACTTATTGAACTTTTGGTTTGCAACAATATTTTATTTATTTATTAGGTACCAAGTGTTGCGAGTGAATATAACGACGAACCCAACTTTTGAGGCGATCAAAAACATCTTTTTCCAAGATGACTTTGATTTCTGGTCCGTGCCGAGTATGAACAACCCCACTGATATTTTAGTATCACCAAAACAAAGTAAGTTTGACTACCCATACAGTTACGACCAACGTAATGTCATGCTACGCGTTTTATCTTCGAAGTAAATATTATGTATTTTTGATTAACATTTAATGCACAAAATTTATAGCTGAGAATCTGAAAAGTATTCTTGGACTCATGGGTCTACCTTATGAAATCCTTTTGGGAGACGTCGGACGGTAAGTTGAGTTTACTATAAAAGTAAATCAGTTGAAAACGGTTTTTAATGCACAACAGAATGAAAATAAAATTCAATGTTTACAGAGCCATCGAATACGAAAAAAGATACTCCGTGGCAAGGTCTGATGACCATCAAATGAATTGGTCGTCTTACCAGCGTTTGGCAACAGTATGACATTTAATGAAATACTTATGGTTCTCGATAGATTATTAGCACAATAATTAATTAAATACCTTATAAAATCCGTTTATATTATCCGTTAGATTTACAACTGGATGGATGTCATGGCCGAGAAATACCCGTCTCTTGTCAGCGTTGAAGAAGTTGGAATGAGCACTGAAAATCGACCACTTCGAGTCATGAAAATCTCAACCGCTGGAAAGAATTCCACTCGACCAGCAATTTGGTAAAATTTGAAAAACTTTCATGTGTCTCAAAGAAAGTAAAAGCATTTTTTGTAAAAAAAATGGACAAAATACTTTATTCAAAATACATTGAAAACTTTTACTCAGGATCGATGGCGGTATTCATGCTCGTGAATGGATTTCCCCTGCGACCACAACCTGCATGGCAAATGAGCTGATTACACAGGCCACTCGAACTCGTCGTCAAAGATTTGTTGACACCTTTGACTGGTAATATTTTTTATTTTTTCCCTTTTTCTAGTTACGCTACAAAGTTTTTGCATGCTGCAGTTAAATTCCTGTTTTGGCTCTGGATTTTTCTAATTTTATTTGTTTTCATTAGGTATTTTGCCCCAGTGCTAAATCCTGACGGCTATGAATACACCCACACTTCAGTAATAACAAAAAAATGAATACACAATTAAGGAATTCAGCAAGCTCCACAAATGTGGATTCAAAATTTCATAATAATTTCATTAAAAAATTCTTATGCTACAGGACAGATTCTGGAGAAAGACAAGAAGTTCCCCCAAGCGAGGAATTTTCGACGCCATCTTTGGCTGTTGCAAAGGCGTTGACCCTAACAGAAAGTGCACACAACATATTTTCATTTTTACTTCCAGTATTAATTTTATAAGACAAAACAAGCATTCCTGAAATTACAAACTTTAATATTTTTTTTGTTTCTGGAAATTCGTATATGTATTTAGCTGGAATCACCAGTGGGGAGGAAAAGGAACATCCAAGAATCAATGCTCTCAGGTATACTGCGGACCGAGTGCAGCCTCAGAGCCCGAAGTTTCCAGCATTCAAAATTTTGTTTTGGCCCGGAAGGATCAAATCAAGCTCTTTTTAACCTTCCACAGCTACAGTCAACTGCTCCTCTTGCCCTGGGGATACGACACACCAAGGGCTGACGATCACGACGAGCTGGTTAGTTGAGCTGCTTATTTTTTCCCATATCTATTGCCCTTGTTTTAAAATGTAATAAACTTAAACTTTAATGCAAATGTAACTTCAATACATATAGATGCGTGTTGGAAACCGAGCTTTGGAGAAGCTAAAGAGCGTCTACGGAACTGAGTACAGAGCCGGAGACACTGCTGAAATTTTATATCCAGCAGCAGGAGGATCTCACGACTGGGCTAAGGGCGTTGCTGGAATCAAGTAAGAGAAAAATAAGCCGTTTTCATTGTTAAAATCTATCCACCGCTATTGTTGATAGAAAAAACGAAATTATAAATGGGGAGCAATTTTAATGGAATTGAAATATTTTACTAGGTATTCCTACTGTTACGAACTGAGGGACAAGGGCCGCTTCGGATTTTTGTTGCCAGCTAACCAAATCATGGTAAATAAAAAATAACATACAGGCATAATATTTTTCAACTGAATGACTACTGAAATATGTACATACTCTAACAAAATGTAAGCCTGGTTTTAATCCGAATTTTTATTGTGTCAATTCAGCCTTCCTGCAAAGAGACATTCGAGGGTGTCAAGTCCATGGCCGAAGATGTTATGGCCGCTTATCGACTAGCCCCAAAGGTCGGCAATGACAACGAACTATTTCCCATCGGCCAATAATAACTGCGTATAAATGCACACTAGTAATACATAAGATGAATTAAAATTTAAATACATAGGATGTATTTCAATTTTAAACCAGAGAGAAATTATTTTGGACTGATTGTATGAACATTGAACATGAATATAAAAATGGGTTAGACTGTATATTATGAAACGTGTTTTTACATTTTACCCAACAATTCAAGCCAGAATATATCAAACCAACTTTGGCAATTTAGGAAACTGTGTGCAGATATAGTACACACAATTCCTACACAACTTGTGTATGAATAAAGAACAAAAGTATCGACAATTCCCAATGAAGATCGTTGTGGTGTATGGTGCATCATTAATTATTATGGCATTTTATTTTATGTTATAGCGAACATAATATTTATCTCAAGTTTTTCTAGTGTTCCACATCAACTCCTGGGTCATAAGGAGTGATAACCCGTTTTGAATGAAAAATATCAACAATTTGCAACGTATATGTGTAAAAGCCATTTAAATGAACAGAGAAATACATATGTGATCAATGCACTGCTGTACTACGTATTGTGCTCGCTGCAATGTTTAATGTGGACGCGAGGAGGAAGACAAGAGGGGCGAAAGAGAACGTCTCATGATGTCTCCCTAAGTTGTGACCGGCATCTCCATGGAGACGTCCAGTATACCTACATGCAGGAGTATGTGCTACAAGTATTCAAATCCGAATCGGTTACATCTCTTCATTCTGTCAAAATCAAAAGTACATAATCAAGTTTATTAATTCCACATTCGCGATTCACACACAATAAATAGCACAGCATATTGCAAGAATTACCATTTTTGCCTTAATTTGACAGCAAATTACACCTAATTTTGCATAGTTTCCGTACGAGGTTTCGATTTGATGTTTGATGTGAAATATTAATATGTGGTTAAACTGTCTCCAAAGTTACACAAATGTCATCTCCAAAGTTTTGAACTTGTAATTTGCATGGTGAAAAAATATTTAAGTTTTTACTTATCCAATATTATTCAATCGATCTTCTGCATTATTTGCATTTATGCTTTATGGCGAATGAAAACTGAGGAGCAGAAAAATAAGACAAGATTTTTGATTTTGTGTGAGTGCGAGTGTGAAGTGTGAGCCATTTAACGTAATGCTAATTAAAATACATACACATTTATTTTAATCCTCAGCATTAATTGAATGCAGTAGTACATTGCACACACGACCAGTGAATTTTGGACATTAACAAAAAAAAACAGTTTAAAAAAAATTTGACAATGGCGACTTCCAGCTGCAGGGTAAACGCTACAAAAAATTCACTTTAATTTTTTTCATTTCAAATTTTAAAATACCGAAGATTTTTTTTCGCATTTCAATAATATGTTTGAAAACATGTATTTATTTTTCCAGCGAGTTTTTTCCCTCAAGAACCAGTCGAGCCTGTCGAATGCGGTGATGTGCAGTTGGCAAAAATGTTCGGGTGGCCTTCTAGCCTCCGTTTTTGAGGGTGACCCCGTCGTCTACATTCACAATAGACACGGACATTTGCAACAACAAATTGCCCTCACTGGGTAAATTATTGCAGAATATTAAAATTTTCACAATGCATTAAAATTACATGCATGCACAATAAAATGTATTTAAATTGAATTTTTCCACATTCATACCGAATTTGATTTCAGATATTTTATTATTTTTGACTACATTTTAGAAACTGCGTGGGCTTATCGTGGGATGCCGACGGCGATTTTCTCGCTGTTTTGGCCGAGGGCAGCAGCACAATTCTTCTGTGGGAATCTCACTCGGCCCGCCTCGTTGAGATTGAATCAAACATCCGGGACGCCGGCTCCTGCATTTCCTGGTCCATCACGGGAAAAATCCTGGCTTATGGCACCAGCAAGGGAAATCTCCTCGTTTATAACCACAGAACTCTCAGGTACATCCCTCAAAAAATCACTACACGACACAGGTCAAATTTCAAGGTCAAAGGTCAAATTCATTTTTTCATGTTACAGAAAGGTGCCGATAATTGGAAAGCACACAAAAAGGATCGCGTACATGGCCTGGTCAAACGACAATCTGCTGGCCCTGGCCACAGTGGACCAACTCGTCTCTCTCAACACGGTTGACGGGGACTCAATGAAAACCGTGCAGCTCCGAGGTCGGCCCTCTGACCTCAAGTTTGGTCAAATCAAGGAGGACAAGAGTCAGCCAAATCAGGACAATTGCGTGAGCTGCATCGTGGGCGAGAAGACTTTGTACATGTTGAAGTACGAGGAGCCGTCTCAATATACGCCGATGGAGTTGGGATTTCAAACGCGGTACGGCAACCTGGTTCGTCACCATTGGCATGGCGATGGCTACATTCTCGTGTCCTTCTCCGCGGGTTTCGTCGTCCTCGTCTCCTCCCACCACAAGGAAATTGGGACGGAGCTGATCCTCGCCGAGTTGAAGAGTGACCCCCTCCGCTACACCACCTCCTGCCCCAAGATCAACAAGCTGGCCATTTGCTACGGCGACTATCCGGTTCAAATCCACGAGGCGGCGGATCCCCGAACCGTTCTTGCCGTAGCAGACATTGCAGAGGACGAGGGCAAAATCAAGACGTCGGCCCGGTGTCATTGGAGCGACGATGGTCAGCTATTGGCCATTGTGACGACTAGTGGGGACCTGCACGTTTATTTGACCAGTGTGCCCTTGCTGGGTGGAGCCTCTAATACCCACATGGTCCAAATGGTCAGTTTGACAGACATTGTCATCTGTGTCGAGGAGGAGGATCAACTGTTGATTGAGCGGTCAATCAAGCTGGACGTGGAGCCACATTTGATCGCGGTGGGGCCGTATCACTTGGCCGCCTGCTCGAACAATCGGGCCTTTTTCTACACCATTATGGACCATGACGATACTGGGGCGAGTGGGAGCACGCCAACTCCGTTTTTGGTCAAGGAGTATAATTCAAACATTTTGGACATGTCCATTAGCATTGACTATTCGGCGGCGCGGTGCGGTGACAAGATTTATCTTCACTTGGTAAATTTCTGTTTTTTGTTCTTATACATATTTTACTTTTAAAGTTTCAAGAAAAAGTGACAAAAACGCCGATTTTTTTCTAAAAAGGTCGAAGGAGACGGGATGGATGAAAGAGACGTTAGGATTTTCCCTGATCCGGACACGAAATCCTTTCGAGTGACCTGTCATGCTCTCGTCAAAGACTATCTCATTTATGGTGGAGAGGTACTTTTTTAAACTTTTTTTACCACAACCAACTACTTTTCAATCCAAATTAAATCGGGCAATCTATTTCAAGAAATCGTAAATGAATTATGAATTATGTTTCAGAACGGACTTGTCAAAGTATTTCACATGGAGAGTTGGAAGGAAATCTATTCCTTTAACATTCCTGGAAATGCGCCGCTCAAAGGATTCTACCCCGACTCTGGCGGTGTCAATGTCGTCATTACTGACAAGCAAGGCGGCGCATTTTACTTTGACATTGTAAGCATAAAGAAAATAAAAAAATTCATATTTTACTTTTAATATTTTTCAGCACGATTTTTAGTTTTTATTCATCGTTCAAAAATTCAGGCACAGGATCGGCTTTTCCCCTTATCGTCATTCCCCAGCCGCTGTGA
Source organism: Sminthurinus bimaculatus (assembly GCA_034698285.1). Taxonomy (NCBI): domain Eukaryota; kingdom Metazoa; phylum Arthropoda; class Collembola; order Symphypleona; family Katiannidae; genus Sminthurinus; species Sminthurinus bimaculatus. The sequence goes on from JAQIVE010000480.1 coordinate 7,940, forward strand.
TGGAATTTTGTGGGACATTGACGACTCGAGTCGTCACATTTTCCTGGCCTTCTGCAGTCACACCCTCAAAGTGTACGTGTACACTGTGTGGCGAGAGGTGTTGGTGTCCAACGAGGAGGTTGAATTTGTCGGGGAGTTCCGCATCTTCGCCTCCAACGACCAGAGGCCGCTGATGCTCAAGGACGGAATTGTGTATTCAGCCTCGGTCACGGGTCGGAGCATGAAAACCGCCTCCGTGTACATTGACCGCCCTGAAGATATGGAGTCCGCCGACGGCCCCTTCCACCAGTTCCAGAGACTCATCAAACTCAAAAAGTTTGGCAATGCCTACGAGTTCTGCATCCTTCAGGATGACCCAGAGTGTTGGGAGATGCTGGGCAAAGCTGCTCTCCACTGTATGGAGCTGGAAATGGGTCAGTAGCTTTAAAATATTTAGAATTTTTCTTACTAATTGTTTTATATTTTAAATTCGACATTTTTTAATGTGTATGAATTTTGAAAAAAATACAGCAATAAAATGCTACAACAAGCTGAATGACCTCGCCATGGTTCACACTCTGGACAAAATCAGTCATGAGGAGGATCGAGCTCAGGCGTTTGGCCACGTTGCGGTGGTTCTCGAGGAGTATGACCTGGCTGAAAAGTATTTTCTCGAGTCGAGTAATCGGATTGAGGCCCTGAAATTAAGGAGGGATCTTCAAGAGTGGGATATTGCACTACAGTTGGCTCACAAAATGGCTCCCAGTGAAGTCGCTGCAATCTCAAAAGAATTTGCACTTAATGAAGAATTTACGTAAGAATACCATCAAAATTTTAATTTTTTGTACAAACCTACCTGAATTTTTTTTTGTCGGCACAGTTTGTGATTTTAAGACCAAATTTCGAAAATTTTCTCTACATTTCGTGAATTTCTCAAAAAATTATCGATTTTAGGCGCATTTCTCGAAATTTTCCCTAAATTGGGTGAATTTCTCAAATTTTCTTGAATTCAAGCGCATTTTTCAAAATTTGATCTTTTTTCCCAGTGGTGACTACATTCATGCTCTGCAACTATTCGAACAAGCCCATAAAGCAGCTATGAAATACGGGAACATTGACGAAAAATTTCTAAATTCGTGTGAGGCTGGACTCTGTCGATGTTACATTCGTTGTGGTCAGGTCAAAAGGGGCGTTGAAATGGCCATTACGTCCAAGTCCACAGTCCTTTTAAAGCAATCTGCTGAACTTTTGGAACAAGCAAAAGTAATCTTTTCAATTTTTTTCTAAAAACTGTTCTTGAATCTATCTGCTTTTAAACTAAGTTGTATTTTATATTTTATATTTTATTTTTGCCTTTTGTACAGCATTTTGAGGAGGCAGCCGGACTCTATGAAATGTGTAAGCAGTACGACAAGGCAGCCTCTTTATACATTCGACTCAAGCAGTGGGACAAAGTCAGCAACATTTTGAACTTTGTTCACACGGCCAAGATCCACTTTCAATATGCAAAGGTTAGAAAACAAAAAGAAGCAAAAATCAATAATTTTCAACAAAAATGCAAATTGTCAAGCTTTTTCTCAAAATAAATTGCGTATTTGTATTTCAGGCGAAGGAAGCAGAAGGAAATCTCGTGGAAGCCGCTCGAGCCTTCGAGAAGGCCAACGACCCGGAGAACTCGTCACGCCTCTACCTCGTCTGTGACCAACCGGACGACGCCATCAGAGTGGTGAAACTCTCGGGAAGCACCACCGGCGCCATCTATGTTGCTCGCTACTTTGAAAAGCACGGCGATTTGGACACGGCCCTTCGATTCCTCATCATCTCAAAGTGTTTCCAGGACGCTCTCATCCTCGCCTTTAAGAACGGTAAGGCGGAGTTGTACGCGGAAATTATCCAGGAATTTGCGAATGCGGACGGGTCCTCCACCAGCTCGGCTACAAACATTCCCGCAGAGTGTCGCGATGGACTGAGACAAGTTGCCGGGTATTTCGAGGAACTGAAGGACAACTTTAAGGCTGGAAAATATTTCCATCTAGCCGGCGATTATCAAAGGGTGAAAACATATTAAAATACATAAAAATTACAAATTTTCAAGGGTCATCAAAATGGTCTTTTTTGCAATAAATTTTCAAAATCCGGTGCAAATAGGCCTTCAAGTTACTGATGCGAGCGGCTCAGAGTGGAGTGAACATTGACGACGATGTCTTAATGGACGTCCTCACCAACACAACGATTGCTATTCGAAATGATTCCTATTCAAAACAATTCATCGACTATCTTCTCGGGGAAAAGGATAGCGTACCAAAAGTTAGTTTGACTTTTTTTTAAAAAAATTATTGTAGTTAAAAAATATTTTAACTTTCACACTTTTATTCTTCGTCTTTTACAGGATCCAAAATACTTGTTAAAATACTACATTCGCTCTGGGAAATTAATGGAGGCCTCCAAGACAGCCCTGATTGTGTCTCGTGAGGAGCAGAACAACGGAAACTACAAAGAGTCCCACAATGTTCTCGTAGAAACTTGTCGAGAGTTAAAGAACGCAGGGGTCAAAATCCCGCGAGATGTTCTGGAGTCTCTGAGAATCGTCCACGACTATTTGCTGGTTCGCCGCCATGTAAATCTTCAGAATCACGAGAGAGCTGCGAGATTGCTTATCAGAATCTGTGACACCATTTCCAAATTCCAAGGACGTAAGTTCAAGATTTCGAATCAACAAAAGAAAAACGAAAAACTTGTTCAATATTTCTGAAATTTTGCATTAATTTTTTAACCGACTTTTTGTGTATGTAGATGCGGTCCAAATTTTGACGTCGGCGGTGGTGGAGTGTCAAAAGGCGGGTCTGAAGGCGGCCGCCATGAATGCCTGCTACACCCTGATGAAACCCGAGTATCGGGGAAATATTCCACCAAAATACAAGCAAAAGTTTGAGCTGATGGTCCGAAAGTCGGGGAAGACCAAGTATGAAGATCCTGCGGATGAAATCACTCCCTGTCCTTATTGTAAGCACCCTGTGCCGAGCTATCAACTCAACTGTCCTGAATGCAGGGCCGACATTCCTTTTTGTATTGCTTCGGTGAGTTTTTGTCAATGATTGAAATTTTGCGTCAAAAATTGCAGACAAATAATATTCAAGGTTGATGCCTAATACCTAATGTATAATGTATGGTTTACAAAATAGGGCAAACACATTGTTGCGGATGATTTGACTGCTTGTCCCTTCTGTGAATTGCCTGCAGTGAGATCAGAACTGAGCAGGTTTGTTAACCAACTACTTTATGTGTGCTTGAAACATGAAATATTATCAGCATTACTGTAAAGCATAATTTTCTATAAAGGTGATTTAAAATACGCAGTAAAGTGCCAAAATAGAGATTTCATGTTTTTCGTTTTATTCAAAACAGGCTGGTGGAGAACGACTCGCTCTGTCCTCTTTGTTCCAACATTATCACAGGTTAGATTTGAGGATATTAAAAAGTAAAGATTTTGTCGTCTTTGAATTTTCTTTATTTTTTATGCATTAAGATTTTACACATGAGACTAATGACTCGTGTTTCTGTTTTTGCCTCAAATGTAGGAAAAGACATTGTTTTAGTCAACGACCCGCTACCATTCCTATACAGCAGCAACTGATTTTAATATTTACGATTAGCATTTGTTATTAGTTTCATATTTTATATGAATAACCATATATTTTGTGATGATTCCTTTTGGTTTTTGAACCTGTGTACCTTATACATAATATAGGTATAGAAAAAAATGTTATTGCGTTACGTACAGGCCACAAACGTAATTTTTTACACCTACATACTTAGACCTTTTCAATATTGCTTGTCTGTTGTTTGTTGTTATTCGGTTTTATGTTGCCAATACTTACATAGGTATGTAAATACATGTTTTATTGTGTACTAAAGTTGTATGATTAACTGGGTATCGATTTCCTGGATTTTCCTCCTGAAGGTGCTATTTTAGAGAATCGGGAGTTTTCTCAATGTCTTAAAACTATTCCAGGTTGTTTGAATCACCTAATTTCTAATTTATGTTTGTCATATTTATTTTCATCGTCTTATTTTTGATGTTTTCTTGTGTACAACATACAACATGTTCTACGGGATCTTTTTTGTAGAACCTACTTTTGTAGTCAAAATGCGATAATAAATTTAATATTGTAAATAAAATACATAACTGAAAAGTATTTTCATACTGTTTTTCCATCATCGCTGATCGTGAGTCATAACTATTCATTGGATTATTTACTTGCTGCATGCGTGTGTTTATGTGTAAAACCGTAATATTTTCTCAAAAGAAGCTTCTGTCTTATCAACTTAAGAGATTAAGTATAAAAGCCGAGTCTTTTTCTTTGAATTTTGGATTCATGAAGCGCGTGCATTGTCTTTGTCTTCAAAATACCTATTTACATGTTTAATATTCGGATCAGGCACAAAGAACAGTAAAAAAGTAAACAATGAAATGAACATTCATCGTCAAATTTTCATGTATCTCAACCACAATGCCTTAGATTACAAGTACAAACACTATAGTAAGTTGTATAAATTTTCCTTCCTTTCCTTATCAGAGTCTACCGTTAGCTATAAGGCGTCTATCTATCTTGACTTAAGTCGAGACCAATAGAAAAGAAAAGGGTACCTTTTTTACTTTGTACGGTACTTTATTTGGAAATAATGTGTGCCTCAACTTGTCTTTGAGTGTCAGTGTCTTAATATTATATGGACACATTCTACTTTTTGTTTCATTCCCCTGCTCCTTTTATTGTAAAAGTCACTTTTACTTTCATTTCCTTTTTGTTTCTTGCTCGCTCAACATTCGCCGCTGAGTTTCATGTGAGTGTGTGCGAAATTAAATAGTTTTTTACCATGATTTCTCGGCAAACAACTCGTCAAACGTGGAACTGCTTGCGCGCAATTTTTTCCTTGTGCGTGGTGATACATGCAATATTAGAAAACGCAGAGTGTGCACAAATCAAGTCTGAAGCCCCTGAAAAGGACTACAACAAGTGAGAAAAAATATAGCGTTTTTTATAAACGAGCTACATTTTGTAATACAGCAGAAAATTTGGTAAAGTGTATGCTTTTTTTAAAATCATGTATTTGTACTTTTTCCCCTATAGTTTCAAAGTATTCCGACTTCAAGTACAAAGCAATGAGACGTTGGACGCCCTCAAAGCCTTATACAGTGAGGGCGCTTTGGACTTTTGGAAGGAGCCCACAACCGGAGAAACCGACGTCATGGTCTCGCCCGAACAACTTCCAAAGCTCAAAAGTCTCATCGACAAGGACAAAATTGAGCATCAAGTCATGTTTGAAAACCTAAAATCGTAAGTTGGACAATTTTATTTTTTTACCTTTAGAATGGGAATTTAAGTCCATTTTATTGTGTGTGTGTATTATGAATTCTTAAAATATTGTGTAAAATTCCATTGTAGGGCAATTATGGCTGAAAGAAAGTCGTCGATGAACCGACAGGGTAACAAAATGAACTGGGAGTCTTATCAAAGACTGGACACTGTAAGATATAAAATTTCCAAGATTTCTTAGAATAACTATAAGTTTGTTTAAAATACAAGCACCATCCATATGTATTTTATGATAATTTCCAAAATTTTTGACGTAGATTTACGACTGGATGGAATCCTTAGTGAGTGAGCACCGGGACGGGGAGAGTGAGACGGTTGTGAGCGTGACCACCGAGATAATTGGCAAATCTTATGAAGATCGACCCCTCAAAGTCCTGAAAATCCAGAAGAATTGGAATCAGATCAATGGCTTCAACCGCTCCGCCATTTGGATCGACGCAGGCATTCATGCCAGGCAAGTCAAAGTCAATGATCAAGGGACTCAAAAATAACAATATTATGTATATGCACGTTCATTAATTTTTTTCCATTTTCATTTAGAGAGTGGATCGCTCCGGCCACTGCCACCTATTTGGCCAAGTCCATCATTGAGGCTAGTGTCAAGAATGAATTGTGGGCCAGCATGTTTGACTGGTATGAATTAAATTAAATCCGCAAAAATTTTAACGTTTTTTCCAAAAAGTTTCATTATAATTTTTTCTTTTTTCCCTGTCTTTGAAGGTACATTTTGCCAGTAATCAACGTAGACGGCTATGAGTATTCCCACACTACGGTAAGTTGCTGAATCTTGTTAAAAATATCAAAAATACCATGTTTAGGTAAAGTTTACCCTTCGTTAAAGATAGGTGCCTTTTTGTCATTAAAACATGGATTTTTCGTTGGTTTTTTATAGGACCGATTTTGGAGGAAAACGAGGAGCTATCCACGTGAAGGAAGTTCGATTATTGACTACTTGGTAAATATTTGTGTCGGGACAGACCCAAATAGAAACTGGGATTACAAGTGGGGAGGTGAGTTGTAAAAAGGCAAATCTTGTAGAAACCATGAAAGTCACAATACGAACTTAATATGTATCTAAATGCGGTCATAATGAATGTGTATGGACTTTTGTATGTATAATAGGAATGGGTGGTTCAATAAATCCCTGTGCCCCAAACTACCGAGGAAAAGAGTCATCGAGTGAGGTCGAAGTTCGAGCAGTGCAGGACTATATTTTATCCAAAAAGGACCACTTGAAAATGTACTTGACCTTGCACTCTTACTCTCAGTTGGTGCTCCTCCCCTGGGGTCACAGTTACGTCTATGCTGAGGACTATGACGAGCTGGTAATAAGCTAAATATTTATCTTTGGAAAGGCTATCATGATGTAAACTCTGCCTACCTACTTATGTATGTATTATAGAAAATTATTCAGTGAACTAAATTTGGAATTCTGAATCCTGATTTTTTTTAATCTAGTTACGAGTAGGCAAAAAAGCTGCCAAGAGACTTGAAGCGGTTCATGGTACCCGGTATAATGTAGGTGCAACTCCCTATGTGCTCTACCCAGCCTCAGGTAAATAGACATTTTAAAATTACGACTTACTTTTAAGCTTTAGTAAATTTTGTTCCCGCAGAATAGTTATCATTTAAAAACCTACTCAAGGTAAACATTACGATCATTGTTTTACGTCACCTTTAGGAGGAAGTCACGACTGGGCAAAAGGAGTAGCAGGAATAAAATACTCCTACACAGTAAGCTTATCTTTTTAATTAAGATTCATAATACGTATGTACAATGTACATACATGAATGAGGCTAGAACATGATGCCAAAGAAAAATGAGGTTTTTAATTCAATGACTTTTCTCATTTAATTACCATAAAGCTCGAACTACCTGATCGGGGATTTTATGGATTTTTATTACCAGGTAAGATCATTTTTTATTTAATTTTTTTGAAATGCTAAAAATGCCTGGGCTTGCGAAGAAAAGTGCAAACTGTAAAACAGAAAATAATAGTCGATTATTTCGTTTTTTTATTCCTCGAACTTTGTACTTGTAGCTTCTCGAATCATTCAGACGGGTGAAGAAACTTTGGAATTTCTCAAGAGCGCCACTGAAGACATGACTCAGCTGTACTATTACAATCTCAGCAACTGATTAACACCTCCATTTTGTTTGGAACGTTTACTTCCATATTATTTATTTTTAGTATTATTGTTATTTATTTATTTATTATTTTTTGAAAAGAACGTGTAAATAAAAAAAAAATTAGATTGGAAGCCACCAAATTTTGTGAATAAAAACCAAAAAATGACACAGTGTACTAATTTTTTCCATCCACCTTAGAATCAAGGTTTAAAGTATGCTTTTATTGCAAAATATTTTCACAACATTAGGTATTCACATGTTGCATGTAAAAAATTCCACGTTTACTCTTTTTCATCCATTTGATGCATTATCCTTTTTGTATTCGTTAGCAGCCGTATAAAAAGTAGAAACCTCAAGCACCACAGTAAGTATAATATTTCATTAGAGTTATACATATTATATTATGATAATATCAGTGTCGTACCGTCAATAATGTATAACTTTTAGACCAGCTCAAAAGGAATATATCTGAATTGCTGTAAAAACAAAACAAAATATTGAAGTGTATCGTTTAATCGATTAAATCTCGTAGGATGTTCAAGTACCACGACACAACCACAACACGTTCAATATTCTATTAGCTTTTTAACCTATATTAAATTAATTAGCTCGTATAAAGCATACCTTATGGGTTGTTTCTTACAGGCGCAATATATTCACCATATTCGTCTACTTCTATTGCTGGGGCATAACCTGGACGTTCTCCGAGCTGGTCAGGTTCGGCATCTGATTCTTCTCCGAGTTGGCCAGGTTCAGGCCCTGATTCTTCATTTCGAGCCGCTGGTCGGGTCGTTGGTCCTTCAGGTCGGGTCGTTGGCCCTTCAGGTCGGGTCGTTGGTCCTTCAGGTCGGGTCGTTGGTCCTTCAGGTCGGGTCGTTGATTCCACTGGATGAGTCGCTGATTCTGCAGTTGCAGATTGAGCCGCGGGTTTTACCTGTTCCTCCTCCGAAGAAACAGCCCTTCCGAACTGTGCTTGTGCTGTTGGATGTACACGTGACCCTCCGGGTGAACCAGCCCCCATTTCAATTTCATCGTCGTCGTCATCACGGATGGGATAAATTTCCTGACCATTGATATTTCCAGCCGGTCCAAGGACACACACATAAAATTTGTCTAGTATATCTAATAAACCATTCAATTTTGCAGGAATGAACAAATATACTGAACGATATCGTCCCGAATTCGTTCAAATTTGTGTGTCCGAATTTATTTTTAAAATGGCCATAAATCTGGGTTTGCAAACTTTTTCCACCCCCATTCAACCCAATCTGTATAATACCTGAATTATCCCTGTATGATGTAAATCCACACCCTATAGCGTAACTTTTAGCCCAGACCAATGCACTAAAAAATAAAAGTCGAGAGTTACATATCAGCAGTTTAACTAATTTAACATAACTCGATTTTTATCATCAAACATCATCATCAAGCACTTTGTTCATTTGTTAGGAAATGTCAGATTCTTTCCATACCTGTAAGTGTCCATATCTTGGCCTGGTGTGAACTTTGCATCTGGGGGAAAATGGTTTACCCCTGCAGAATACCATTGCAGTAGTGCCCTAGTCCATTTGGACTTTGCCTCGCTTGCATTTTTTGAGAAGGCGATTAAAGTCATCAGTTTTGGAAACTTGTCTTGGAATAAAACATGCACCACAAATTGATACAGTATCTTAAAACCTTTTCTATACATAGAAATAATACTGCATGCACCAAAAAGTTCATAGAAGTTTACCACTGGCCATTATGATCCTTTTGTCTAGCTTGCTCTCGGCATGATTTGCTATCCTTTGGGCAAAAATTTGTAACTCTGGGCTCCATTGCTTAAAAAAAATTTTTCCCAGTAGATTATAATGTACAAAGTACAATTAAATACTTGACTAAACTGCTCAGCTTTAAATTTTTTTCGTATTTTAATTGATGTTGGAAAAGACGGAAAAAAGTTCAAAAAAACGTAGAAAAAATAATTAATACGAACCATAACTCTTAATTTACTTGCTCTTGGTAGCGTCTCGCCATTCTCCTTGACTTCCTTCCCAAGCAAAACTCGCTTCCTGAGACGGGTGACGAACCGAAGGATAAAATCGATGTCTTCGCCACTTATCCCTTGCTCAATAGGTTTCCGGTAATTGCTTTCCTGATTTCACATTTAAATTTTTACCATTCTGCGACATACTCAATAATACCAATAAAATAATAACAGTTGCAGCACTAAAGTCTTTATCATGGCGGCTAAACTTTTAGTCTATTACAACAAACTTATTACCTTTAGGGCACACAGCACGTGTTGCGCTCCAAATCTTTCGCAGTAATATTCATTGGTCAACTCTATTAAAAATATGTCAGGTCTATAATAGATACATTTAAAAAGGTCATCGTAGGCTCAAAATTGGGGGAATGATTTTTTACCTATAAGAAACTCATATTCCACCGTCGAAGTGTTGTACCTAAAATAAAAAATTATGATGCATCTTTTTACTTTTTACTTCATGTAAATAATAAATCTGTAAAATAAATACACAATCAACTTGATTTGCTCACGTTGCAGCATATTTGTAGTTATGATTTCCATCAGGGTCATATTTGACAACATTCTTTATTTTGTCATCGATTTCTTTGCCATCTTCTTTACTCGATTCTTTATTGTCTTCTTTGCTGTATTCTCCACTTCTCTTTTCTTTGTCACCTTCTTTGCTACCTTCCTCCTCCTCACTACTTTCGCCGCTACTTTCCTCAGTTTGGTCATCTTTATCAGTTGACCAAATCATTTTGTGGCTTCTTTTCCTCCTTGCAAAATCGTCGGCCCCTCTACTAAACTGTTCCACCACCCCATTTATCAAATCAGTCTCAACAATCTCTTGAACAGCAACTTGGGCAGTTTGACACGGAGAGTCTCCAAGGAAAAGAAGAAGCGTGACAACGAGGAGCGTCACAAGAGTGAGCCATTTAACTTTTAAATTAGCTATTCCTCCAGGTTTAAAATCTTGACTCCCCATTCCAGACATTTAACTGGCATCACGTTCATATCCATCCGTATTAGTTCAAGGGGATCAACAAAGAAGAAGAATATTATGCTCATTCTTCTTTGCCTCCCCTTGCATAATATATTATAATATCAGAGCTATTCAAAGTTATTTACCAATTACCAAACATACATAATCCATACACATCATAATTATTATGATTTGGGATGCAAGATCATGAGCCTTGATTATAATATCACGCTTACACTCGATATAACAAAGCACGTCATGGTTCATAATTCCTAGGATTCAAAAGTATACATAAACATGTACACAAACACTTTGCTCATAGAATAGGGCATTTAATAATGCGTAACGTATCTCATTCTCATCACTCATCACGTATCGTATTAAGTATGAACAAATTAAACATGGCGTGATTACATTAAGAGTTCTTTTATCAAATCGAATTTTTAATGACTTTTTGAATAACTTTTAGATAGATTTTAAGGTATAAAAGCAGGATAACTGTACAAAATGTAGTCTCTGCACACGGGACATCTTTGGTCCCTTAATTTTTCAAGGCAGTCCACACACACGACAATGTGGCCGCAGGGTATAAAAAGAACCTCACGAGGATTTGTGAGACAAGTGATACAAATTTGGGACTCGTGCAGACCCTCGATCCCGTTTGGATTTCGGTTCTTGACGATATTTTGCCGGAGCCTTTTTATGTAGAAGCAACTCGTCCACTTGTACAGGATTTTCATGGCAAAAAACGTGGCGACTGCGGTCAAAACTGCGCCACCTACTCCATACGCTCGAAGTTGTAGTTTGTACCCCGATTTTACATCTATTGTACAAATTGAAAAAAAATACTGATAAAAGATTAAAAAAGTATTTTTAAATTTTTAAAGAATAAAAGAAGTCAAATTTTTATGTACATGTATACCCTCAATACCCAATGTGGTCAAAATATAGGGCAAAGTTCCACTGGCATCGTGAGGATGACTCATGTGAATCGTCCCATCGGGGAATTTCGTAACTTTTCCAATGGCTGTCATCATGGCACCAACTGGCAGGATTTTCTCTGTGGTTTCCGTCCCGATTTGTGACGTTCCTGCAAGGGAGCTGAAAAAGTACGAGGAGATGTTGGGAGGCTCAGCCTTCTTCTCAAAGACAGATCCCACTGTGATGAGAATGTTTCGAATGTCAGCCGTTGCGGGTTCGTCAATAATGAGGAGCGGAGATGAAAATAGACGAGACGGGTCTCGTAGACCGAACGGAACAAAGAGACTGGACGAACTCACTAGATTTTCTGAAGAGCCCCTTGAGCCAAGGACAATTTTTTTACTTTTAAATGCCAACACTAATTTTTTTGTAAAAAATGTTAAAGGTTTAATAATTGTTAATTAAGTATTGTGTTACGAATTAATCGTAAGATTATTCTTTAGTTTGAAGAGCACTGTACCATGATCCAGAAAACAGCCTATTTCTGTAATGATCAATGGAAAGTAAGAGTTGTACGACGGCTGGAGTTCCGTGAGATGTTTTGATGGGTTGACCTAATTTTCATAAAAATGAGAATAAAGTACCCAGTACTTAACTGTGGTTGTAAAAAAAATCAAAATTGTATCCGAAGGTTTAGTTTGTAAACAAAAAATATTAAAGTATCTAGCACTGGAATATTGTATTGAATTTTTAAGGATATTGACCTATTGCTTGGACGCGACCTCTAACTGCAACATAAGACAAAGCTTCCTTTCCTGCCAAGTCCAACGCAGCAGTTAATTGCTTTCCAACTTCATATTGTGGCAATTTCTACAAACACATAAAATGTTATAGAAGGTTTTAAATGTCTCATTTGCACCAAAACTTACAATTTTGTACGCATTATTATTGACTATTGACCAGTAATTATGAAAAAATTACCTCCAGGTTTTTCAACACTTTTTGACACTCTTTATAGGCGAAATAGAGAAGACTGCTGAGAAGTGCGTGTACAATGAATACCGACTCATCAAAAAATCCACTGTTGTTGTCCATCTTTTACAAACAAATTTTGGATGAAGTGTGGACTTCAAATTTCGAGATTAATCAGTTTTTGTAAATTTTGTTCACAAATTTTTTAAATTTAAAGTACTCGTGGTTTTAATGGATCCACATTAGGTATAATAAATTCTTGTATCTACCTCCTTTCGGTTACTTACAAAGACTTTTGATTAATTTTAATTTAAATTTTGCAAGGATCTTGTGTCGCTGTTTTTTTGTTCTGTAAAAGCGCTAAATTTTTTGCAACATTTTATATTTTGTATTTTGTGCACACCATTTTAAAATGTGAAATGAAATAATCAAAAATCTGTTCTGTAACTATATGAGCCAGCCACAACGTCAAGGCATAAAAGTTTGCTGTGCGTGATGAAGTGTGAGCAGTGTGAGCACTTTTATAAAACCGGAAATTATAGGTTTTGGATATCCGATTAGTGATTAGCACTGCAGTAAGCGTGGCTGTTTTATTTGCATGTTTTCCACCATACCATACTTGAGACAGTCATTTGTCAGATACTTTATGAACATTGCTATACATTAGCCTACCTAATATCTAGAGCTTCATCACCTCTTCCAACACTTGTTGATGCTGATGAGACACCATGATCCCCTTTACCTTCACTACTTCGACTACGATATTTCTGGATTCTTACGGCCTTGATTTTGGGTGCCTTTAAAGACAGGAGGATTGAACTTATTTGACGGGCAATCGTTGACCTCTCTGGCACTTTCTCCTTGTCACACAAGGAGTAGCACAATCGTTTGTACAAACAGGATTTCTTCTGAACTGCTCTTCCGTGGGCAAACGTAACAATGAGCAAATAGATGCCCAAAGCGGCGGAAATGGCGGGCATTATAGCAGTATACCATTGCATCTTAGTTTCTGTGATAGGCCAACATTGATTTATTCCCCGAATCAATTGTGTACGACACCCCTTGTCAAAAAGTCTGTTATCTATCTTTGACTTGTCATCGGGGCCCTCAAAAACATGAGTGTTGCACCCAGGAATCGGAACTTTGCAACAGGATTTTGGCACTTCCTCAGCGTCATCCATAAGGCCTGTTGTACAATAAAATGGGCCATTAAATTTTGAATGCTTTTTACAAAATTCATATTTGCTATAATGTAATAAGCTATTCGATTTTTATCAATTGAGGCACCTCTTATCGAATTCGAAACGTTATTGCGACGACGCCATTTTCTAATATCCCATCTTCCATAAATACCATCTGACCTTGCTCCATTCTCAAAAAATTGCTCATGTAAAAAGCTTTGTGTGTTCTCTGTGTTCCAGTCAGAAAAGCCATTAATTCCGCAACATTTCTGAAAGAAAAAACATTTATAATTAAATTTAAGGCGACGCATAGTTTTGCTTTTGGAACTGGAGATTTCCAGCAGTGATTATTTATTAGAAATTACATGGTCCATTTGAAACTGGTCAATGAACATAAAGTTTTCATAGTCCCTCATCATTGCCGTTTTTTCCGAATCGTTTCTGCTGAATTGTTCGATTGGATTTTTCGACGAATACATAGCTTTGAACTTGAGGTTGCCGACCAATTTTCTGTAGCGAATTGTTTCATAATGTAAATTCACACAGCAAAATGTGATGCACACCGTCATTGTAAAAAGGATTTGAATCGAAGTTCCTAACGAAAGGTCTGTGTATCCGAGCATCATGGGAATAATCGTTAGGATACAAAATAAGGTATTTATCCAGCAAAAGAATTCCAACATCCTTAAAGTGATAGACAAAGTATACGGCTGGTACTGAAAATTCTGCATTTGGTTCAGGCATGTTATGTCGTAGTACAACGAAGCTGCTAGAGAGATGACCTGGAATAGTTTGTTTAAAAAAGTTTAATTGGTTCAATTTCTATACATTTTCGCCAAATTAAAAGCATTTAAGGGTCAACATTTTTTAAATCATGCAGTTAGAAAAAATAAACAAGCTTCAACTTACTAATCCCAAAGCGCAAAGCAGCCCATACTTGACACGAATTTTCATTGTAGTCGTGCCCATTTTGTCTTAATGTTCCCCAGGAGGAACTGAACAGTTAAGAAAATTGCCGGCTAAATAACCTTTTCCTGGATATAGAATGGTTTGTATAAGTATGTATTACCTACTTATTTCATCATGCATATTTACATTGCATCATTTTTCAAACTGTTTTAAATTAAAAGCAAATTAAATGTAAGGCTCGTCGTCAGTAGCCATTAAATATGCAATTTGCACTTTGTAAAAAGTGGATTAAGCCGAGGCAACGTTTTTGAACGGATGTTGGTTTAAATTTTCAGTTTTCGAAGTACTTTATACGGGGGAAAGACATTGGCTAAAAGTGGGGACAACTGCTAAATGCTAAACGTATACATTTTAGTCTCTTGTATGTACTTATGAAATTTCGATGATTGTACTTGTGACTTATGGATTAGATGAAAGTTCATTGATTAAAGATGGATCACTAAATGTAAATTGACTGCTTATTTAAGGTTTTTAACTATGAATTTTCAACCGGTTCTACATTTTTAAGGGACGAAAGCTGTGATTTTCCAATGTGCGTAAATACATATTATGTACACATATTAGTGTTGAATATTTTAGCCACCCGAGTCACGCCGGGCTAAAAGATCTACTTTTACACTTTATACGTACATGTACATACAAGATCACATTAGTTCTCATATGAAAGGCGATTCGTGTGCTAGGATCATTAAAATCTAATTCTTTATCGTTTAAGTATCTTCAGTGTTTAAATAATTTTCATAATAATTATTACCGACTAGGTGAGTGAGACTTTTATACTTAATTTTTCCTTGAAGTGTCTAATTGCTTCTTTAATATTTGACAATCGGTGAAATTAACTAACCCGAGTGTTCGCGTGCGTGTGTGAATAAATATGTATTAGTCTATCATAATAATCATGTAAAAGGTTAATAATAACTATTTAGTACTAGTTTAACTAAACGACTCACATTTATACTATACTATAACATTAGAGTGATTACTACAGTTTATAGTGGCATAATAACTAATATTTTACCGATTTGATGATGAATAAAATTTAGTTTGAAGAAACAACCATTCTAACCGACTTCAACTACTACGTCCTTACAAAAGACCTGTTATAATTTACATCATCTTTTTTACCTAGATATAAAATGTAAGCCGCAGATTAATATGTACTCAAGTTATATGTTTCGATTCGAAGTTAACTTTATAAATGTATACAACACATAAATCATAATAATGTAAATCAAAACGAAATGACTTTTATATTTAATGCTTTTTTTTGTCTTTGTCCCATTTGTTTAGAAATCATCGGGAAACCCAACAATTATATCAAAAATTCAACAAAAGACACGCCGAGTGAAATCTCTAAAGATAATTAGGAGCCAAGTAGTTCCATTATATTTTTTATACATATACGAAGAACCCAGTATTTGTATCACAGCGTCGATCTTTCAAGAATTGAGGAAGTAAAGTAATGTTGATGGACAAAATTATTCTCCAGAGGTTATAGTTGTGAAACATTCTGGTTAAAAACTTTTATTACCTACTATTCAGATCAATTCATCATCATTAGTGCTTTTTCAACAATCTGTGTGTGAATTATACCTTCAGGGATATATTATTGCAGTGAAAGAAACATTGTGAAGACAATATAATTTTTGAAGAAAAGTGAGTGTTAACTATTTGAATAAGTGATACACTAATAGTATTGTATATATTGTAGTTTTCAAAATTCTTTAGTCGCCTTAGAACAAATTTTTGTAAAACAAGTTAAACGATATTGTGAAAATTTGGTGATACGATTAAGCCCATATTTGATATTATAGTTCTGAAACTCTAAAAATTGACTGCTTGAGTGCAGAAGTGATTTCCCCCTGATTTTACTATACGAGTCATAATACGATTCGTACAAAAAAAAACTTTGATAGTGTATTGAATGAGATGTTTGCACATCGTCATAAAACTAGTAGTACTCTGTCAACTGCAGCTAAAGCAAGTACGTATAAGCTAAATCCCATTTAATGTACATACTTTTGAAAACCTGTCGTGGTAGTTTGTGTATAAATATTCAATAATGTGTGTGAGAATGTGTATGTGTGTGTGTATTTGTGTAGAAGATGCGTATTGTGATGAAAGTTTACAAGAAGGAAATCCAATTAGGAGCTAGAGTGGAAATATTTCATTATAATGTTCCTTTTGTACAATTGCAGTAGTTTATAAATACGTATTGAATCGCATAGCAGACGTATGTTTCAATTTGATAAATGTCAAACAGTCAAAGTCGTACATAGTTTTTATCAAGAGAAAGTAGTGTAGTGTCATATTAAAAGTACAGGCAGTATTGAATATTTTATTGTATTTCCTTATAATCTAATCGTAAGTAGTAAGTATGACAATTAGCAGTTTTTACCCATATTTTTCCATAGTTTTTTTCCAGTATTGAATTCCAAATTTTCAGACGCAATTACCATTTCTATTTCTGAAACTATATAGAAATGTCGGAGAACAGGAGTATCAAGTGTAAATAAAGTGTACAAGATGTGTGTTTATTTATTGTGTATGATGTATTATGTGTGAATTGTTGATTTTGATTCAACTAATTAACTTTGTGGTTTTCATTGTTTAAATTACAGGGTTGAATACTCAATCTCATATTACTCACAAATTAGAAACAAACAGTGAGTCCTCACGTAAACATTCTCCAGAAGCTCATCCAGGAACGTAAGTTTATAATGTTATAATAATTTTTTACCAGATTTTCATTTTTGTATAAACCATAAAAAATAATTTATTCACACTGATTTTCTTTTGAATTTTTAGTCAGTTATCTAGTAGTAGTGACGTAATGGTTTTCACAAATACTCATCATGGGAATGGTGGTGGTAGACAAGCTCACACAAATCCTAGGAGTCTTCCTGAGTACCCTCAAATAGATGAAATACAAAATTTTTTTGACAGATGTAAGTCAGCCAATTTAGCCAAACACTACCATACTAACATTACCATTATGTTTTTATTCATTTATTTTTTCATAAGATTTTCAAATGTCAAAATATAATCATATTTCCATTTGTTTTTATTTGTGTATAAAGTTTGGGACCAGAAAATGAGAGAAATAAATGATCCGAATTCAAAATTATCATATAAACATTTGGGGAAGCCAAATGAAAGGAATTACCGTAAAGAAACTAGCCCTTCAGTGTCGTCTCCTAGCTCATCAAATAGTTCATCAGCCGTCAGTTCTAGAAGTCCTCAACACAACGTAAAAAGGTTCTGAGGGAAAAAATGTTATTAATATTATCTCGTAATAATATACTATTAGTAGGTATTAACTATATACAATTGATTACTGATGGCTATAATATACCTGGAATTAGATTATGTTGGTAAAGAAAAAATAGACACAGAAATTATATATATATTTGACAGCTGCCAGCCATCATCCACATGGAACAAAACTTCGTTTATGATTTAAATTATTTGACCGCAAACAAAAAAAGAAAGATTTATCTCAAAATTACGTACAGAAACTTTTTAAGTAATGAGTAGTTTACTATTTAGAAATTTTATTTATTATCATGATAAAGAAACTATGAATTAGAAAATTTGGGAATTAGCAAAAAGTTTATTCAAATCATTTCGACTCTTTTCATATGCAATATAAGACTTTGTAAACAAAATAATATTTGGCATCTGCAATATATTATTATTATAACGACTGACGATGAATTGAATGCAACGGTTATTATGATTATTTTTAACAACAAACTATGCATACTATTGTTATAATAAAAAATGTCACGCCATGATTTTCTTCAGTAGTCAATAAATTATTACAATAGAAAATTAGGAACGCACTGTAGATTGTTTTGTGAACATTTTTATTGGAAAATGTGAGCCTACCAGTAATTAATTTAAGAAACCTTTGATGGCACCAAGTTTTCCAATAGAACTTAAAAAAGTGTTGAACTTTTAAAGTTTACAAAACAAAAACGACAAATAAATCCTAAAAGATGATTGTTCTTTTGACTACTGAAGATTATAATGGCCTGTGAAATATTATTGATAATATATGTTAGTCATAAGTCATAAAAGTACACACTGAATTGCCTTTGGAATGAATCTTTTAATATTAAGAATGCTGGATATTGACGAATATGAGAGCATTTTAGTAGCTAATAATGATAAATTATTCATTCAATTTCGTAACTTTGAATTAAAAATTATATACACAAAAAAGATAATACTATACTAGTAGGATATATAGGAGAATGAATACGAAATATGAATGTTGTACACATATATACAGATGCGATTGTTCTGTTGATTGTTGCAGCGAGATGATATGATATGAGAGCGTAGTACTCTAGATTTTTCCAATTTAGTTTTATAGTTAGTTTAAGTTTATAGTAGTCATTTTTGTAGTCATAATAATAATGATGATAAATGCTTCAATTTATTATTATTATTCGTAGGATGCGTGTGTAAGTAAGAGAGTATTATGAAATATGTGAGAAAAAAATTATTATGGAAATGAAATTTTAAAACAGCAAACGAATATGAAAGAAACTAAAAGTAATATGCAATAAAATTAGCATTTTATATTGACAGAAATCCCATACATAGTACATTAGCTGTAGTTAATTATAGGATAGTGTATACGATATGATATTAGTTACGAAGGACAAAACAAGCTTAGTGAGAAAAAATGATAACAATTTTTGAATAAAATTGTTTACATTTTATTGTGACAGTGTAATACAATAGATTTTAGTGAAATAGAACATGGATAAAAAACGTAAGGCTTAGTTGAATCTATATTAATTATTAGCCAAGAGCATTCCAAAAGAATACTAAAAAAGAAGAAGAAAGATTGTGGCTCTGCGTTAGTGTATTTATGATAATGGTGTTTATCGTTATTATTGCACAGTAATAATACACGATGAACAACTTTGATGATTTCTTTAGAAAAATAAACAATTGTTTACAAATGCTACTATTATGATTATTATTTCGTAGTGTCTGTACTTGATTATATGGTCCAGATCTACTTACATAGTCTCTCTTTGTAATACAAAAAAAATGATAAGATGAAAGACAAAAAAGAAAAATTATTTATTCCAATGTGTTACTTCTTTCTTTTGGAAGCAGGATGAATAAACATTTAGCAAATCGATTGAATTGGATAGAGGAATTGAAACATTTGTACACCATATTATTATTCAGCATACATTTACAAGAATAATTCTTATTTTTTTATAAAATGTATTCCTTTCAGTTTTGCAAATTTAGGCTCATCAGTGTTCTTGATGGAATAATATATTGTAAGTGGAAGAGCGAAAGCTTGTTTTTTTTATTTCCTTTGTCAACATCATTATTAATTGTTTATTGACTTTAAAAAACAATGAAAGTACAAAATTATTTTTCTCTCTCTCTTGTTTTGTTTTGCAAACAAGTAAAACAAAACATTAGCAATAATGTATTAAGTAACAAGTAACAGCGATAAAAATTGTGTGTATGTACCTGCTGTTATTATATTTTATGTTATAAATATTTTACAAATTACACCAGTGCTTTATCTATATACATAGCACAAAATATAACATAATATATGTATAACATTTATCTCGTAACTTGGTCTGCATATATTTTCCGTTACAACATAGCATTTGGTTTTGGTCCCAATAAGTGTAACTTTGTAACTATTATGTCACAGGAAGGAATTGTTTTGTTTAAGTGTAATTTCAAATTTCATATACCTACTTTGCAACTTTTCAGAGATTCATACACAAAAAGCAGTAAATAACGATTATAGTTTTTTTACACTTAATTGAAATAATTGTATGTTGTGTAACTTTAAAAAATATGCTTTTTTCTTCTTTTGTTCCTTCAAAGGTAAAAAATAACCATGTGTGTATGTACCTATAACTATAAAATATGTCTGACCCTTCAATATTCAAAGATCAAAATGATATTCTTTCTTGGTTATTTTTGCAACTCTGCGTCATACCAAATATTCACTTTCATACTGATCGTGAATATGTACACATCAACAAACAATGATTATTAGGTACATGTGATGGAATACTATAGCAGAGGTTCACTTTTCTCTTGAGGCATACAGTTGAGTAACTTTTGAAAGAATATAGTTGCTGATTTTGTACAACCTCCTTCAGTAGCGGGCCTCTTCCTTTGCCACAGCATGAATAAATATACTGGGACTCCCGTCGCAGCAATAAGAGTTCCAATCCCTACACATTTTAAATACCGGTCCAAAATAAAATACATCACTGCGCGTCAATGTTCATAGTTATAGTTATTGAGTATAGTAAATTGTGAGAAAATCGGACCTGTGCTATGTGGATCTGCATATATCGAACAGGCGACGAGAAAGAAGGTCAAAATGACGTAGGTATATGGGAAAAAGAGGTTAACTTTAATTGGTCTCTCAAGATCGGGCTGTTTCTTTCTCAGCCAGATCAAAGCCGCCACAGCTACTCCAGTAGACACCCACAAAATAAAACTGACGAAGGAAATTAGTTTACCTATGCCTCCAATAACATTTCCCAACAGCAACATGAGAAGAGAAATCAGACACTAAACAACCAAAAACAGTACATGTACAACAGACCAAAAACAGTACATGAATTATGAATAGTTTGAAAGTTATTTTGTTTATAAGTTATACTCTTTATTGTTACTTACTGTTGATAGCAGGGCTGGAACAGGAGTGAATCGCTTGGCATGAATACAAGCTAAAATTTCAGGCATGTGATTTTCTTCGGCCCCTGCAAAAAATAAGCGAGCACTGGAAAAGAGGGTGCCGTTGACGCCGCCAAAGGTCGACTACATCAATAGAGGACAAAAAATACGGCACATTTTGTACTTTGTTATTGAGCTACGATACTATAAGTAAGTACAACAACTTTTAACAATAATAATTACAATTATTTCTTACCATAGCCACCATTACCGGAATCACCCAGCCAAAATGATGACTGAACGTCTGGTTCCCAAAAGCCTGTGACCATACATACATAAATTCGCATCAACATGATCTTTAGTTAAGAGTTAACTGTTGTTAAAACTGTTTATCATTAAATACTGATGATGATTTTGTTCTTACAATGGCCACTGTCACAGATTTCATTTCAATTGGAGAAAGTACAAGAAAGTAGGCAGCATTTGCCAGTACGTAGACAGCAGTGACCAAGGGCAGACCGATCCAAATTGCTCTCGGCAAATTTCTAGAAATTCAAAATAAACAAGCCTTACAAATGTGCGTAGTTAGAATAAAGAATAATATGTATTGAAAACGAAATCTAAAAATTCCAGATGGAATTTAAAATTCACAGAAAAGCCAAAAATATCCAACAAGAAACGAGAAGAAAACTCAACAGATTTGAATAGAAAAGGTCAAGGCGAACTCGTGTATATTAAAGCGTATTCATATACTTCATACATATAACAAATTCTATGTTACTTATTCCGCATTTCTCTAAAGTCTAAACGAGAGAAAGTGAGGAGAGAAAACGAACAGTTGTATCTATGCATTGTACATATTATGTTATTGTGCATCCATAGAGTTTCAGTTACAGCTCCAAGTCCAAGAAAGACAAAGACAAGAGGCGATTCATGAACTTTTGTAAGATACGCGTACATACATGGGTATGGATTCTTTGATAAAATGGTAAACGTATTGATCGCCTCCTTTCTCCGCTTTCTTAGGTCCTTTTCTTTCCTCCATTTCCATCTCCATCCTCCGCAAACAATCGTTTTTAGCTTCACTTTCACTCCCACTTTAACGTCCAACACATGCAATGAAATCAGATCGGATTGAAGAGAAGGGAAGCGAAAGTAAAGAAAAGAAAAGGGAACGATAGGAACCCCGCAGAGTGCGCAATTGTGCAAACACTTCACTTTGTTCTAAATCACACTTCCTTCACTTTAGGGAGACAAAGGAGAAGAACGAAAAGAAGAAGAAGAGTCCAATGAATCTAGAGCTACAATACTGATAGATAGTTACATCGGACAATGACAGTGCAGGGATAAAACATAAAATATAAATGCATAGAGCGTAAAGTGTAACTACATACAAAGAGAACATTATGTATAATATACGGATACATGGTTTGAGTAGCTCTTGGAGAACGTTAAAGGTCTTCAAGTGGCCGAATGTCCATTTCATGTATGTATTGTACATACATGTGTATAATGTAGGTTGTACATTAAGAAATTTTTCTAGTGATAGGAGGCAAGGGAGAAATTGCCACAATCAAATAAAATCATGACCGCCTGTAAGTATGTATCTATACCATACGTACGTATCTATCCGTGATGAGATTGGTTTTTGTTTTTACATCACAGCCATTGAAACCATTTTCATTTCACACTCAAACTCTCAAGTTTTCTCTCCAAGGAGAAAGTCAGTGGTAAGAAGGCAGGAAAGAAAGCAAGCAACAGTTGTTCTCCCATCTTTTAATAATGAAAAACTATCTTCTTCTTCGCCATACATAGGTTTCATTGAGCGCTGTGTGAAAATGAGTTCGCTAAACTTTTCCTCAACTTTCTCTCCCTGATCCTTGCCTTTGCCTTGTGCTTTCTCTTCTTTTAACCATCCACGCGACTACATACTAATTTATGATACAACTTCAAACTGTCAAGCACAAAAGTAAAAGTATACGCAAACCAACCTGAAAGGATCAATCAGTTCAGCTGTGATGAAGTTCAAATAGTTCCAGCCAGCGTAGCCAAAGAGTCCTTGGTAGAAGGCGAGAGAGACTTGGATCCATTCGAATTTTTCATCTATAACATGGAAAATGTTAGATAATCAGTAAACTAATGATACATTATACAAGATCAGAAGCAGCAGTGTAGCTTTGTATGATGTATTTATATAATATGTTGTAAGATTGAGAGAATAGAAACGCTTACCTTTGTCAAACTGATACGGTTGATTAAACGAGTTCTCTTTGAGTATCTCACTGCCTTTGTTTGAATGAACAGGAAAATGACCACAATATTATATTACATTATGTAATACTTAACTCATTTTGTACCTTCATCATATTAGTAATCAATAATAACAACAGTTATCGTGTGTGAGAAAACAGAAACAGGAGCCAAAACCAACCTGCAATGAAGTAGCCAAAGCCCGTCAGTATGATTATGACCAGAGCAATGAGCTTAGCTGCCGTGAAAATATCCAGTATCTTCAGCGTCAGCTTGACGCTCATGCAGTTTATCAGAGTGAGTAGGGCTGTGGGGAAATTAAAAAAAATGAAAAAATATACAGTTAATTTATGCTAATTTTATTTAGATTATTCATTGTTCAATATTCAAGCTTCATTTTAGATGTACAAGTATTATTTGTTTTATATGTATGTACACATATTATGCATCTTATCCATGTGAAGGATTTCTTTGTGCTGAATTGTGAATTGATGTTTGAACAGAAATTTACTTCAAAATTCCTATGCTGTAAAAAACTCATCTCCTTTGCCCTCGTTTTGTCACAGCAAATGTTTGCTGCACTCTTTTGCTTGTAAAATCAATATTTTGTATCCACAAACTTAAAACTATGTATTATATAAGATACATACATAGATATTGCTGTGTAGTATAAACACATAATAATATTATATTATGAAGAAAGTAGACGCAAAACGGAATGTTGTTAACTATCTTAATTGTTCATGAAAAGGAACCGGATATTTCAGATCGCGAAAAGATGAATGAAGAAACTTGAAGCATTTTAGGACATGATGTCATGAGACTCTCTTTTATGTCAAACATTAACATCAAGGGTCAAAGGTTGCAACTTTAAAATGTTTTGATACACATTTTGCAAATAGTTAAGACTTCAAATTACAACTTGTGTGATTAGTTAAGAAATGTGTAGGTTTTTGGTAGATACGTACTTAGGCAGGCCGCAGCAAGGAGTATTTCTGGTATTTCCGGACCGTCACACAGAAGGAAAAAGGGCTGTCGGTGTATCAAAGTAAATATTATCAAACATCCATAATATACATACATATTTACACACTTCAAATCTCATTAGAGCCTCAAACAAGAAACAAGGCTGCAAAGTTTCAGAAGCTATACAACTGCTGTATACTATTTATGTATTCAACACAAAGATTGCGTGTAAATGGTAAACATGAAAGAAATCAAAAGCAGCTCCTCTTTATAAAAACAAAAATTATATTATGAAATTAAGGATACTCTCTGTCTCTTACTTTAATGGAATACTTTGCAAAGGTGAGAGCTACGATTGCCGCTGTTGCCGGCCGAATCACAATGATGGTCACCCACAACGTAATAAATGCTGGAAAATCTCCAAATGCCTCTGTACAGATTCAGGGGTATACAAAATTCAAATCCAAAATAATGACAAGTAAAAAAACGAACCTTAGTTGCACCAAGCTGTAATTTTATCTTTGTATTTAATTTGCATTGCGTTGTGCGTGCGTAGCCTCGTTTGTGTGTACAAATTAGTCTTAATTGGATTGAAGGGTCAACGTATTTTAATTAAAAGAGTTATATTTTTTATATATTATATACCCAGAATGTACGCATAATCGCCTCCACTTCTCTTGACACACGTTCCTAGCTCTGCAAAACAAATGGCTCCTATCAGTGAAAACAGTCCGCAACCTGTCAAAAATGATAGAAAATATGACACAAACTGTTGACTGTACATTTTTTTACATGGCCTTTTACGGAAACATAAACAAGGAGTTAAGAAAAGCGTAAAAAGTTATATATTGTGTATGTATGTATGTATATGGATAATGGATAAATACCTCCCCAAACTGCCATTGCTCCATAAGGATCTGCATTTAAAAGTAAAGTTTAAAATAAGGAAAGGTTTTTTAAAAAATTTAGAGTAGAGAGTATCGTTTAAGTAAGTTAGTTATGTATAATATAATCAGTGACCATGTCCATATATTTACCTGGTGCATTTTTATAGACGTCGCTAGGAGTTAAGAAAATTCCACTACCAATAATGGAGCCAACTATCACGCCAATTCCGTTGACTAGTGTGACGGTTCTTTTTAGCTCTACCTTGTCTGTCTGGCGAATTATGTCCTTTCCCGAGGCTGACAACCCGTCAGCATCTTCATCTTTGCCGTCCTGAGGCTGCTTCTCCCCAATATCTTTTAAAGGGACACTCTCCGCTGGAAAATTGTACGTTTTCCTCTTATTCATGTTGAACTGTAAGGAAAAATGTGAAAGTGCAAAATCATAAACGTCATAATTCATAATTCAATATGCACAACTAAATATAGATAAATATCAGTGATTATGTAAGTAGAAATATGCATCCAGTTCCAGTGTACAAAATACAAACTACAAACTACATACCGTACATCTAGAACACTGAGAAACGAATGCAACTTAAAAACTCCTCTCGCTTTAATAGTTTATTAATTTTTCCATGTGCAGTTTTCTTTCAAAATGCTACTCTATCACACATACTTACATAAGATTTCGCAAACTCCCTTGTGCAAAGTTGAGTTTTTATATTATTTGACATTCCATCATTAAAGATATTTCACCCATCAGTCAATTACTCATTGCATTAGGCATTAATGAGCCTTTGCTATCAAGATAATTATCAATATTTTTCGGCAAATTTAGACTGTTTATCTTGTCCCATTGCATGTTCTTTTTTCTTGGCCTCAACATATTTTCCTATCATATGACAGCTATCATTAATCGTTTGCCCATGTTGTACTATACGTTATTTTCCAAACTTTTTAAAGGATGTTTTTAGCTCAAATATGAATGTATTGGCGTTTTTATTGTACCAGATTTTTCCTGATTTTAGAGCTTAATTCTATTTTTTTCATTTTTAGGTTTGCAGAGATATAATACATGCACCGTACAGTTCATACACACAGCAAAAGCATATTTTACAATGTACAGTAGAACCGCATTAGTTTGTAGCCCCCCAGCTTAGAAAATTATCCCAAAAAAGTGAGATTCACAAAAAAATACGCCAAAAGAGAAAGTCTCTAAGAAACTACGACGACTTCCGTTTTTTGAGACTCAGTTTTAAGGGGTCAGAAATGAGTCTGAAAAAGAGAAATATTCCTCATAAAACGAGTTTAATACTTTCTGGTAAATTGCAGCATATAAATATATATCATGGAACGTGTCTATCGCCTGTGCTTGCCTTTCATAAAAAAATTAAAATGCAAGACGATTAAAAGTTTACAATATTTCGGATAGAAAATTTTTTCCCGGATGGACACAAACTACCGGGGCTCTACCGTATATATGTAAGTATGGTCAACAGGTTCAAAAGTTGATACGCGTTTGTAGTTTTATGGGGAAATGATTTATATCCGGAACGTACTGATATTTTTGAATGAATTTTCTTCTTATACTTATGGTATTGAACACCATCAGCAAACTGTGCAATGTATGCACATTTAGTATTATGTACTCACACAAATCACAAATGTAAGTATTAGCGTTGTTACTTTTACAGAACTTGCAACTTGCAGTATATATTATAGTAATATATCCTAGTTATCATAATATTATGTACTAATATGCATTTTGTATCATTATTCTAGTTTCTAATAGTAGTATCACGCGTGGTTTCCATTTCATGCAGGCTCCAAAACTTTATTGATAATATAATACATGTATCATAATAATACTATAGCTAATATTAAATGTTCACTCACTCCATGTTGTATGTATGCATGTGTCTGCATAATAGCATGTTTGTAAATGTAATTGATAATATAATGGTCAAATTAAAAATGACAAAATTGGAATGAAAGGGAAGGGCAAAAGATCGGCGATTGCCAAGTAATAGTTTTTTTGCCGTCTCCTTCATTTTCTGAATCGAAATCAGATTCACGAGCTTCATACATACGTACATTACATATAGGACTTGTTTGACTGCCATATTAAAAATGCTAATCTTGCTCATTTAATATTTTTTTGACATCCTTGTCTCATCTTCTCACTTCTCCTCAACTTGATCTCACATATCTTGCACACACCATCACTCCAGTCGTAGTCTGAGTGCGGTTTTCCGCCGAGTGGTTTTGGCGCAGCAAATCATTTTCGAATCGGCACAACTAAATAAATTTCTAAATTCGCTGCCGGTAGTATTTTTAGAAGAAAGCTTATCAAATTTGGTGAATACCACTTTTTTCCAAATTTCAAAATTTTGAGTTTAAAGGCAATTCACGAACCCAAATCTGAAAAAAAATTTAGTTGGCTTTAAAAATCCGAAAAAAATCATGAATATGCAGGTCAATATGCTGATCATTTTTAAAAAAGACGCATGACATCTATCTCTTACCGTTTTCGAGAAAAAAAATATTTTCATTCTCGGTTAGAAAATGCAGAGTACCTATTTTCAAGACGAGCAAACCTAAAAATAAATTTCCGAATTCGCTTACGATAATATTTTTCCAAGAAAGCTTATCAAATTTGGTGCATGCTGCGTGTTGTCAAATTTCAAAATTTTGAATTTTAAGGTGATTTACGAACCCAACAAGCTAAATATTTTTTGACACTTGGGTGTCAAGTTGGATTTTTTTCCACATTTGGGTTCGTAAATCACCTTAAAATTCAAAATTTTGAAAGACCGGTATAGGGATTTCCTTGGTTTTGGGACATGCAAGAAACACAGAAGGCATGCACACAGGTCGCCTCGGTTTCGGGAGGTCACGGTCAGGCATGAGGACGATTTTTGATGAAAATATGAAAAGTGTGCCACGTCTAGTTGACGAGCTATGAGGTCCCTAAGATGACCCAAAACGATGTTTCTGAAGTTTTTTCCACTTCTGGACCATGTTTGACGCTCATGCAATTAGGGAAGGCATCACATTTATGAACAACAAAAAATGGAACTGTGCACAGAACAACAAAAGCTTCTTATGATGTTCCAAGCCCAAAAGTGTGCCACCTTTAGTTTTCCCATAAAAAAATCCTCAACATTGCTAAAAAAAGTAAAATTTCTTCTAAAAATTTCAGAAAATTGATGAAAATTTTCTAAGTCCACAATTATATTTGCAAATAAATACCAAACTACGAATGTTTGTCCGTGAAGTCCAAATGTAAATATAAAACAACATCGCAATCAGTATCTCGGCATGACTTACATAGTTCTTTCACAATTAAAACTATCCTCATTGTTACTACGACAAATCCAGATGTCTTTGCGGCACCAGAGGATTTTCGACGAATCCTCTGGATTTCATGGCGACGCCAGAGGATTTTCGACGAATCCTCTGGATTTTATTGCGACGCCAGAGGATTTTCGACGAATCCTCTGGATTTCATGGCGACGCCAGAGGATTTTCGACGAATCCTCTGGATTTCATGGCGGCGCCAGAGGATTTTCGACGAAT